>JAQZBX010045942.1:0-20876 GCA_029593785.1 Cabassous unicinctus | reverse complement strand
TTTTTTTATTCTGACCTTGGTTATAGAATCAAATTATATTGTCTCATAAAATAAGTATAATAGCTTTGTTTTTTTTTTCCTAATCTCTGGAACAGTTTGTATAAAATGGGAGTTATGTGCTCTTTGATTATGGTACAATGGCAGCTTTAAATCTTTCTGGCTCTGTTTCCTTTTCTCAGTAGGACATTTTTGACTCCTGCTACCATCTGTTATTTTACTAATATCATATTAGTAATCAGTAACACAGTTAGTTTTATTATGCATCAGCCCCCCACTCTAATCTAAGCATTTCAACAATGAATATGCTTTTAAGCAACACAACAGCCTTATGAGCTGGGCACAATTGTTATTACCATTTTACATGTGTGAAAACTGAGGCAGAGAAGGGTTAAGTAGCTCAAGCTTAACAGTAAAGTTGCAGACAGAATCAAGCCTATGTTGCCTGGCTGTATAATCTGTGCTCTTAGCCACTGCACTGTAGTCAGTTCTTCTGTTTTTCTTGGTTAAATTTACATATTCCTAGAAAACTATACATTTCTTTCAAATTTCAAAATTATTAACCTGCCTTTGGATAGATTTATGGTATATGAATATATCTCAATAAAACTGTTTTAAAAATTACTGACATGATGGTATTACAGTAGTCACATTAAAATTTTAAAAAGAAAACAGACTTTCTTGCCCCAAAATTACAAGTATTAAACAATTTTCTACATAATGTTTTTGAGATAAGGTTATCAATGTCAAATAAAATATTCATGTTTTTCCATTTGCTTCTAGTCATCTGTCTTCTTGACCAATTCATTTTTCCTCCCCAAGATGTTTTATTCTTAAGAGTTTTTTTTAATAATTTATTTTTTTAAAAAGATACTTAGGTTATATAAATGTTACACAAAAAATATAGGGATTTCCATATGCCCCACTCCCCACACCTCCCACACCCTCCCACCTAAGAATCCTTCATTAGTGTGGCATATTCATTGCAATTGATAAATGCACCCTGGGCCTTGCCATTAAGCATGGACCATAGTTCACATTGTAGTCTACACTCTCTCCCACACAGTTCTGCATGTTATGTGATGATACAAAATGGTCTATATCTGTCATTGCAATGTCATTCAGGGCAATTCCCAAGTCCCAAAAATGCCCCCATATTACAACTCTTTTTCCCTCTCCCTGCCCCCAGAGCCTGCAGTGGCCACTGGCTCCACATCATTGTTGTAATTTCTTCCAATGCTAGAATAACAATATGTCTATAGTAGAATACAGTAAGTCCACTCTAGTCCATAGTTCAATCCCCAATTCTGAGGATTCTGGGATGGTGATGTCCACTCCACCTCTAATGGAGAGGTTTTGATTCCATACAGCTGATGGATAGGACTCTCTTGCTTGCAGTTGTCAGCTTTTTCATTTCCTTGGTATCCTCCTCAAGATTTTGCATGCCATGCTTGAGGTTGAGAAGAATTTCTGAATACCATGGTGAAGTACTGATAAATTTAGCTACCTCTTACAGTTGTGTTCCTAGTGGTTTTTCAGCCATTCTTTTTTGGAAAACACGTATCATCATGCCCTCTATATGTCTTTAAAACTCAGGCTGTGTTGCACCTCAGAGAACCCCTTCCGGGGCTGCGCTGGCCTTGTGGTTCACCAGCCCATGTGTACCTTCCCCTGGCAGCCAGGGCAAAAGTCATGTGATATTTTGAAATCTCTTCTGTACCTTTTTTATCTCTAACCTTACTTTATTTGTACTTTTTTCTTTCCTTCATGTATCTTGCTAAAACTTTGTTTAACTAGTTTCCCTCCCCCCACCCACAGCAAGCCAGATTTTAAATATAGGATGTCTGGGATTTGCTTTAAAATAATACAGTAATGATTATAAAAGTGGGGAAGCAGATGTGGCTCAAGTGATTGGGCTCCTGTCTACTATATAGGAGGTCCAGGGTTTGATTCCTGGGGCCTCCTGGTGAAAGGCAACCTGCCCCAAGTGGCAAGCTGGCCCACATGGAGTGCTGGCCCATGCAGGAGTGCTGGCCTGAGCAGAGAGCTGGCCCATGTAGAATGCTGGCCTGCATGGAGAGCTGGTGCAGCAAGATGATACAACAAAAAGAGACACAGAGGAGAGACAATAAGAGACACAGTAGACCAGGGAGCTGAGGTGGCACAAGAGATTGAGCACCTCTCTCCCACTTTGGAAGGTCCTAGGTCAGCTCCAAGTGCTGCCAAAAGAGAAGACAAGCAGACACAGAAGAACACACAGCAAATGGACACAGAGAGCAGACAATAGAGGGGTGGGGGTGAGAATTAATTAATCTTTACTAAAAAGAAAGAGAGAAAGTGAATGGGAGTGTATGTGAAACAAGATTGGCCAGAGTCTGGAAACAAAGGTTCATTATCCCATTCTCTATGTTTACCCATGTTTGGAAATTTCCACAATAAAAATAAATAAATAAATAAAAGAATCTGATTTTTGTGTTTTTGTCTTAAATAACCTTTATTAAATTATTAAAATTCATGTGATTTTTCATAAATTTATGCATTTATTTTATTTCCTTATTCTTTCTTTGGGCTTTCTTTATTGTTCTATTCCCAGCTTCTTTCTTAGTTAAATGATTTTTTAGTCATTCCTGTTTTCTAGTACATGTATTTAAGGCCCAAGTTTCCCAACTTTTTTTAAAAAATGTAACACTTTTGTTCTAATTTTTAGAAAATTTCCTAAGTGGTTTCCTTTTCTAAGTCATGAACTTTTTGGAACTGTGTCCATCAGTTGTCTATATGATATCAATTTGGAATTTGTGGAAACATGCTTTATGCTTATCATTAAATCATGGTTACTCTTTGTTTTTTTTAAGTAATCTATCTAATTACTAATACTTTTTCTTTTTTGATCAGTTTCTGAGAGATATATGTTAATGCCTCATCTTTTAATTGTGGATTAAGGAAACTGGTAATTTTTATTTTATCCTTTCAGTTTAATTTTTTATATTTCAAAGATATTCATGATTGTTATATTTGTTTTTTAATTTACTTTTATAAACATATAATATTCCTACTTTTAAGTTTTTTTTGTGTTTGTTTGTTTTTGTTTTATGAGATACTGGGGATTGAATCTGGGACTTCGTACATGGGAAGCAGGTTCTCAAACCACTGAGCTACACCCGCTCCATATTCCTACTTTTAGCCTTAACTTCTATTTTGTTCAATATATTAATATTCCTATCCTACCTTTATTTTAGTTATCAATTCAAAGTATCTTTTCATATATATTTTTAACTTTTTAACTTTCTATGTTTTTTCATTTTAGGTGTCTCATATGCAAAATATAGCTAGATTTTTTTTAGATTAAATATCATAGTGGCTGGTAATAGCTAAGATCTTTTACATTTATTAAGATTATATTTTTGAATATTTATACATATACATGTAAAAACATACAAGAAAATGGTGGGTTTTACTCTGATTTCCCTTCTTCTTCTTTCTTGTCCTCTATTGAATTGGTAGTTTCCTTTATTCCCTTTTTCCCCTTCTACTGAATCCAAAGTTATAGACTGTTTTTATTCTTATAGAAGATAACCACATGCATCTTTGATTTTATCTTCTAACCAAATGGAAATTTATATCTCTAAACTCCTTCCTAACAAGATACGGACTTGAACACACATTAACTTCTCTCTAAATGCTCTCACCACACATTATGTTATTGTTGTCCAGTATTGAAAGCTAACCTTTTCAATCAGGAACAAAAAATGTTTTTATAAACAGCCAATGCTTATTTAGATTCATCACATATTTTACTGATATCCTTGGACATCCTTTCTTTGTTCAATGGGTTTATTTTCCTTCTCGCTTAAGTATATACTTTAGTAGTTCTTTCAACAAATGTCTATGGGCATGAAACACTCTTCTTATATTTGAATTTTATTTTTAACTCATTCTTGAAATATCATTTAACTGTACATAGAGTACTAGCTTCATTATTCTTCTCTCTCAGGACTTTAAAGATATTATTCCATTTTCTCTTAGCTAGTCTTACAATTATTTCAACCAGTATTCAAATTATTTCTGTGCAGGCAGCCTGAATTTCTTCCCTGGAGGCTTTTAAGATTCTCTCTTTATATTTGATGTTCCACTTATTCATTACAATGTATTGCTATGAAACTTTCTTATTTACCCTACTTTTAAATTTTTTCTCCATATTAAGAATGTATGTTTAACTTTTGGAACATTCTTAGGTATTAACTCTCTGCCAAATCAACTGAGTTTTTATGTCAGCGATTCTATTTTTCACTTTTAGGATTTCTACTTGGTTCTTTTTTAATCCACCAATTTTTTACATAATTATTTTTTAAAGTCTAATATTCTCACTTCACATTAAAATATAATCTAACACTACAAATAAAAGATAAAAATATAAAAATAAAAACAAAACAGATAATCTAGATGAATTTACAGAGTTAAATGAAAGGAAATTAAAACCACAAAAAGTAATATTTCCCAAATTTCCAGATGGAGACAGATTTTCTAGGTTTCAAATCCCAACTCTGCTTTCATAAGCTCAGAGAAATATAGTGATGATTTGAATATATAAACTTTAAATGCCAGTAGCTAAAACAGCAGCATAGGGGAGAGGATGTAGTTCAGTGGTTAAGTGCCTGCTTCCCACACATGAGGTCCCGGGTTCAATCCCTGGTGCCTCCTAACAAATGAAAACAGAAGAACCAGCAGTATAAAATTTAAAAGCATATAGTAAATTGGAAACATATTTTAAAAAATATGACAAAGTTATTCTCTTTAAAAGAAATGGCTTCATAGAAGTTTCTAAGAAAAATACAAGAAAATTCAAATTACTAATAAAAATTTTAGAATTGTTTTTCTTTACTAGAAATCAAGTAAATACAAATAAGAAACTTTCTAACATTAACGATAGTAGCAATTTTTTAAATGAGACTATACAAGGGTACCACTATGGTAATATAAGATAATACCATATTAAAAAATATTTAGTAATATATAACAAGCACTTTAAAAGTATTCTAATCTTTCACTCAGTAATTTCACTTTTAGGGATTTAACCCAAGGAACCAATTCCAAATAAAACAACAACAAAAAGAACTTTATGCCACATTTTTATAGCAAAGAAAACCTAGACATACAACAAATAAGGGAAGAAGTAAATTGTTATAACTGTACAGTAAAATATTATTGTCATTAAAAATATGTTTAAAAAGAGTTTTTAATAAAATAAGAAAATACTCACTCCATAATGTTATGTAGAAAAAAGGACCAAAAGAAATGTTGACAATGTATACTTCTGGGTGGGGCTGTCTTGGTATGCTTTTTCTACCTCTTATACTTTTTTGTACCTTCCAAATATTCTTCAGTGTGCATCTATTTTTTTATACTTAATTTTTCAATTAAGTAAAGATTTCTTTAAAAAACAAACACCCAAAACCTTTTCCAATAGATTGGAAGGTAGCTAACTGGGTCATAAATGCTTCAGGCCTCTTTGCCATCTCCCCTGGAAATGGCTTATGCAGCAGGAATCCATGGCTCACAGTTTCAGAGGCTGGGGCTGCCTCCTCCAGAGCCACAGGGCTCTTGCTGGCAGCATCCTTGTCTCTCCCACCACATGACTCCATCCTCCCCTTTCTGGCTTCCGGCTCCTCCCTGTGGCTTTCCCTTACAATGTCTGGATTTCTTCTAAGGGACTCCAGGAATTAGACTAAGAACCAGCCTTGTTCAGTTGGGCCACACCTTGGCTAAAGCATCATCAAGAGACCCTACTAACAATAGGTCCATACCCACCACACTGCAAGTTAAGAACATGCTCAAATTGGGTCCATAATCCAACCTCACTCAAGTCTTTTCCTCATACCTTTGTCCCTCTTAGCCCTCAATGCTGGCTCCCTCAGGTCTTCCCAACAAGAGCTGAAGGATTATTCTTGGCCAGTTGGCACTGGATCAAATAAAATGTGCCAAGTCCAGGTTAATCTGAGCCACAAAACTCAGATATTTGACCACAGCTTTCAAAAGCTTTTACATGCCATGTCTGAGATTTTGAAATGTGTTCAAAAGGTTTAAGAATAAATTGCCCAGTGGAATATTGCTAGCTCAAAGCCCAATATTTAGGAGGTTATGACACTTCAAGGTAAATAGCTTTCTTTTAAATTTCATGTTGTAGAAGAATTCAGAACCAAGTACAGTGCCTGCCTCATAAGCACCAGGAGTATTTGTTGACTACATGACATCATTTGATGTTTTCAGCTTTCATCAGGTCTAATAGCATGGTGGTATTTATTAAAGCCAGATATTTTTTTATTTATGTCTAATCCTTTTCTATGATCCTACAATGCAGATATTGTTAGTCAGGCAGAGACTCTGAGGCTCAGAGAGGTTGTATAAGTTGCCCAAGGCCACAGAGTAAGTGGTGGCTCTGGGATCTAAGCCCAGGGCTGCTCTGAAGCCTGGCGCATGCCCCTTCTCCTCCTTGTCCATAGTAACTTTAGTAAGAAAAGCTAATCAATGCAGGTGGCAGGTGGCCATCACCTAAGATGAGGGTTGAAATGGATCTCAGATGTTTGTAGCCTAGTAGTCCTAAACCTTACTGAACATCCGAATCACCTGGGGAATTTTCAGATGATCATGTCTCATCCAAGACCAATTAAATACTATTTCCGTGGTTGCCCAGGTGCCTATATTTTAAAAAGCTTTAGAAGTTTAAACAGTAGAAAGTTCTGATGATTCCAAGGTTGAGCACTACTGGTCTAGTCCAACCCCTTCCCCATTGCACATGGCATCACTGATTCCCAGCCTGGGGCATTGTCCCATCCCACAACTAAGATGTTGGAAGCAGAGCTCAAGAGAAGCTTCAATCCCACGGTGCCTCTGGGAGCCATATGAGGTTACCGTCGCCCCACTCTGTGGCACCACCCCTGCTGCTCATGCCGTGGTCCTTGCCTGCTCCCTGCTGGGGCACAACAGTAACGATCCGTTCACCTGAGCAGCTGTTGATGGGAAGAGTTAGACCTTTCCTTGCCCCGTGAGAATGAGGTGTGTGGATATACAGGAGCCAGGCATTATGAGGTAGGGCCTGAAGTCACCTTCGTTCTCTGAAGGAAGAAAACAGCAGCACCCAGGATACAGAAACAGAAACAAAACCCCCACTCTAGATTTGCAGAGCGCTTGCTGCCAAAGTTGGCTTTAAATCACATAGGGTATTCCGTCTTAAGAACTCTGGGGGAACTTTCCATAGTACCTATTGTCAAGGCAGTAGAGTCACGTGGCTCATCTCACGGTGTTGGAGCGAAACAAAGCTGAGGGCAGGAAACTGCGAGCCATCTGGCAGCTTTAGGGTCCCGTGACCTAACCACACAGCTGAGTGAGGGCTCCTTGGGCTCCTGCATGTGCAGGGTTTGGCGCCGTCCCTGGAGCTGTGACGAGAACGGTCACTTGTTGGGCGTTTGTCCCAAGCCTGGAGAGCTCTCATGCAGGAAAACAATATTTTCCGTCCCTCTCGGATCACCTCGCCTTTGCTTGGGGCCTGCTTCTCCCCACCCCGGTTCACGCACCTGCTCTCCCAGCTGCCCAATACTCTTCCCTGCAGCTCCCCACACGCTTTCCTCTGCACGGGGCAGTTAGAGCTCTGATCATGCCCTCATCACAATGTCTTCTGCAAATAGCATGGCTCTTCTTCCTGTGGCGATCCAATGTGAAAGGAGAAGAGGAGAAACCTGCAGAGGAGGCCGACTTGTGGTCAGCATAGTAGGGGAGGAGCCAGGAGGTGGGGTAGCCTCCAAGACAAGGCTAGGGCCTTTGGGATGGACTGGGTCAAACGCAAATGGGAAGTAAGATGAAGGCTGAGTTAACTATCGAATTTAGCAAAGGGGAGGTCCTTGGTGCCTAAGATTTTGATAGAGTAGTTGCGGTGAAATTCTAATAGAAATGGAGATAATCCTTTTGAGAAGTTCCGTTATAGAGGGAGCAGAGAAATGTGTTTTTTTTTGTTGTTGTTGTTGTTGTTTTGCTTTTAAGATGGGAGAAAACAGCGATATTGGGAGAAATAAAGCATATGAATAATGCCAATGGAAGATACTGATGATGCGGAAAGGAAATTGCCAGGTGAGCACCCTTAAGGTCAGCGGGAAGGAGCGGCTCATGTGGGAGTTCAGCATGGCTCGTTTCCAGTAACACGGGGAGGCAGAGTCTATGGGAGACGTGCCCTGCGGCAGGAGGTGGGAGGTGGAGTGGGAGCCGGACACGTCCTCTCCACCAGCTTCCAAACAGTGGGAAGCAAGGGAAGTAGAGTCTCAGCAGGAGAGCAAGGAGCAAGTTCAGTTTTAGAAGGGTAACTCAAAAAGTAGGAGTAATTTGGTCTGGTGAGTAAGTCTTTGCTAAAAACACTTAAGTGAGAATCACATGTAACTCAACCCAAAATTCAAATAACTAATCATGCGTGATGCTCTCAATCTTCTTTATTTTCTAATAATTATTTAAACCACTCTACAAAATGCTCTATAACATTAAGAAAACTTCTGAAAAATTTAGGGTGGGAATTAGCTCCCATTTACCTAACATTGAAACATCAAGCAAACACTTATTTTCTTACAAGATATTTAGCCTTGTGGAATTCCTTATAGTTGATGGTATATTTTAATTCCATGTGCAACAATGAAAATTTGCCACAAACATATGACTCATTAAATTAAAATAAAATAAAATAACAGACCATTTAATCGGAACCATTTCAGATTAAGAGGGTTTTGTTTGAGAAATTAAAACAGAACTCTATCCCTTTTCCCCTTGAGCTTGTGGCAGATGTGTACAAAGTTTTCCAACTACTGAGATTCTTCATCTGTGAGGCCAGTGGCTCTCCCATCACAGGTAGAAGAGAGACTGGCTAGTTCCAAGCTTGGCTCATTATAGGTGCTTTGTGCCACAAGGAAGGTCAGCTTATGCATATACTGGCAAGGAGCTAGGACTCTGACCAAACCCTGAGTAGCAAAAAGTATTGATAAACATTGAGGGGGTAGCTTGCTCTTCAGAGTGATTTTTTCCTGTGTTTTTCCATCTAAAGATTACTTACACAATGTAATTTGTTTCTGGGTAAACAATAACTAAACTCAACCAACAAAGGGCAACCTTGTTCCATGGAAACATAACCTCATGGGGCAAGGAAGGAAAGAGGGCCAGTGCAGCTTCCTGGTGCTGGGAGCCATCACAGTGGGACTAATCTGGGTCCCATGCCCTGCTGTTCCAAGAGCTCAGCATGGACCCTGGCTCAGGACTGTGACAGTGATACAGGACAGACCCCTGCCCCTGGGGCCTCCCACTGGACACAATATCTAAGGTGCCTTTAACTTCCTCATCTGTAACATGGAGTAACAGCATCTACCCTGATTTCTTAGAGGCTCATATAAGACAAGGCACATGAAGCCCTTGGAAACTCTAAGCATGACTCTACAAGTATCTCATTTAATAGCCAGGGCTGTTGGCTCCCATGGCAGGCAGAGCTGCTGCCACTCTGGGCTTCAGGGCTGGCCGCTGTCTCCTTCATTCTTCCTTTGTAGAAGGCTTGGGCTGGGCACACATGACAGCGTGGCAGTTCCTGAGTGGGACACTTCAGCACCCCATAGAACATGCTCGCGCACCTGCCTGTTGTAGTACAGGTGGCACAGTTTGCAGGTCAGTCCCTGCATGTGGGCCTGCTTGAGGCCATTGTCATCAAAGATCAGGTTGTAGTAGGTGGGACTGACAGAGCCCTCCCTGGCCACCTGGCTGATCAAGTAAAATTCATACCTGTGGGGAAGCAGAGCGAGTGTGGGCACGAGGCACCCGTGACTGTCTGTGTTGGTAAATGATTTTCCAGTGTACTTGCCATCCTGGGCGCGTTGCCTCTGAGTCCACCACATTGCCAAGTGGGGGGTTCTGTAAAACACGACTCCTTTCCATAAGGAATCATGGCATGCACTTCTTCCTGCCCACAGCCACCGACAGTCTGGAGCTGGAAAACCCACTGTGGACGTGGTTAAAAGAGGTAAAGTAACATGTCGTATACACACTACTAGAACAAAAGTTAAAAGATAAAATTTGGATGGTACATCATGGTGGACTCTAATGTGAATGATGGACTGCAGTTAATAGCACAATTATAAGAATGTTCTTCCATGAATTGTAACAAATGTACCACACTAATGGAGGGATTATGGGGGGAAATACACCATAATGTAAACTATGGACTGTAGTACAATTATAATATTCTTTCATCGATTGTAATAAAGGCACCAGACTAATGCAAAGTGTTAATAATGGGGGAGGGGTTATATGGGGACACTATTTTTACACGATTTTTCTGTAAACCTACAATCTCTAATTTAAAAAATAAAAAATAAAAAAATAAGGAGAGCCAAAACCAAATCACACATCTTTCTACATTTTAAAAATGTTTTTTTAAAAATTAAATAGAAATTCACAAGAAAACACCATAAAACATAGAAAATAACTTATCCTCCTCCCTAAGATACATAAAATTTTTAAACTAGGGATTTTCCACATTTGTTACAGAAGTTATGGTATGCCAAGTCATTTTTCTAGACAAGGCACATCACTTGGCACCTCTGAAGGAAGATTATCCAGAATTATACATGGAGCCAGGACAGTTTTTTTTGTTTTTGTTTTCCTTTTATTTATTTATTGCCATTTGAAATAGTCACCTTAATTTTCACCTGCAATCTTCCTCCCAGTTATTTCTGAGTATCTAAGCAAGAATCTCAAGTCCCTCTTACTCCTCAAATCATCCCTGCTGAATCAGGCACAGCTCTTGCCTGCATGGGTGGGTGGGTGGACAAAATGTGCTGAGTGACCAAGTGTTAAGTCAGTATTGAGTAATCCCAAGGTCAAATCCAAGTCATGCCACCATGGAAGGAACCTCTGGGATGCAAGGGTCAGTGTGAAACTTATCTTTAAACATTCTAAACATTTTAATTATTTTTAAATTTTCATTATGAATGCTTTTTAACATTGAAACATTTTAAACTTGACATGATAGTACAAGAAAAGTAACTGCTCAGCACTTCAGCAGCTACATTTACTCCCACTTCCCTAAACTGCACATTTGTGATAGCGGATTCAGTACCTGAAGGTCAGGGAGAGACACTCTGGTGGGGCTGAAGGTGATGCTGCCTCCAGTAATGGGGCTTTCCCTCCTCTCTGACCATAGGTGACCAAGGTGAAGACCTCACTCCACTGCCTATGACTGATGATGCCACTGAATGGAGACACCTACAGATGGAGCTTTGTGCACTGCTTGGATGAGATGCTTTCCAAATATTTTAATGAGCAGATTTAAGAGTATTGTCCTCCCCATTTTCCTTTTCTAATATTTTTCTTGTATTGCTGCTTCACATAATCATTTTGGAAAATTCCATACCGAACCTAGAAATGTGGCAAAGGAGCAATGAGCTTGGTGTGTCAGGTGGTCTCATCACCTGTATCTCAGCTTCCACTGCACCTTCCACAGACCTAAACTGCACATCACAGCCTGCAATTTGGGGTTTTACCCATGTGTTGGTTTGGGCCTTGAATTTGGGCTTGTTTTTTTCCATGACGTATGAATACATGTGGAATGTCTTCACCTGTCAGCATCAATTCTCCAGAGGATCCCTGCCTTTCTCCAGGGCCCAATGCAGCATGCCCAAAACTTCCAACCCCAACTATTTACATCACATCATCCCAACTACCCTCCAGTGCAAGGAAAATCCACCCAGCTGTGCTCACATGATGCAGAAACAGGGAAAAACTGAATTGTATGGGGGAAAAAAAACCTAGATATTACTGTGTTGTTGGTAGCTACAGTTCAATGTGCAATGATTGGGAGTGTGGTGGAAAGAATATTCCATACCTGGCATTTGAGCTGGACTCTGCCACATGCTCAGCAGCTGTGGAACTTATACTCAGCCAGTGTTTTGAGCTGACCATCCCCCATACCATCACAGTACACAACTATCCATGCTGGCAAAGCATGGTTGTGACTGTACCAATTTTTAAGTGCTCCTGTAGAATTCAGTATTAGTAAGAGAAGAATAACTTATGCAGTGCCAACAAAGATTAGAACTCTCATATATTTTGATGTTTAAGTAAGTTTGCTATTTAGGACCACTATAAAATATGGTAGTACTCAATTTGGGCTTTATTTTGCAATAATAGAAAACTGGGTAACTTTAGGGAGCATTCCTTTATCTCTGCTATTTGAAGAATCCTTGTGGTTTGTTTCTGTGGCATAGGATATTCTTAAATTTAGCATATCTCTTCAGTAAAATTTAAATATTTAAATATTAAATTAAAATTTAATCCTTTCAATAGGCATAAAATTCCCCAAACCAAATTAAAACCAATTTAGGTCCTTCAAGCCGTTACATTCTTTCAACAAATATGCATGTGATAGATTTGTGTCATTTTCTTCCCTAGTGAGCATAACTATGAAAACATAAGAAAATGACTTGGCTGCTCCCTGCAAACCTCTCTTCACACTGATTCACCTAATCAGATTCCAGTTCTCACTGATGATATGAACTCTGACACTTCCGCCCACTCAAGCTATAAACTGCCTAAAAAGCAGAGACCAACCAGCAACTCCTATCCAACAGAAAAGTTCCACAACAACTGCTAAAAAAATTACTGGGTTTTAAAATGAGGGGAAGTACTATGATGCCATAGTCCTTTTCATGTATAATATTGCACAATTGTTTTAGAAGAGTTCATTGTCCAGGAAATTCACTTTAGTTCTAGAGAAGTTTATCCTATGCCCAAGTCCATTACCAAAACATACTTCCTCAAATTCACTTTTCTAGAAAAAACATTTACATCCCCCACTTGCTCAGGTTTACAGATGGGAAAACGGCTCTCAGGAGAGGGAGGGGCTCGTGGTGTCACACTGCTAGTGAGTGGCAAAGTCAGAGCTGCCCAGGGCGTGCGAGTAGGCGCGTCCCATGGGAAGGGCAGCTGCCCTCGTCCATTGTCTTCCCGACCCTGCCTCCCCATCTCTGTTTTTTGACTGAACTTGGCTCTGCCACCACCCCAGTCCCCGCAGGGTGGGTCTCTTTGGGCTCTCAATGTGCTTGCCAGTGCTACCACAGCAGAGTTCTCCCTCCTGATGTTGCTATCACCCACAGACAAATGCAGGTTCTAGGGAGCCAGGCGTCCCCCTGAGCCTGCCCAAAGACTTGGGCCACCCCAGTGGGGTAATGACTGATGACAGCAGGCTCGGGGCTGTGGGCATCTGGACCCTACTGTCCAGAGGGACTGTTTCTGGAGCCCACCCACCTTGCTAGGGTTTTAGTACCGATCATGAAAACTTTTAAGCAATCTGCAATATTGGTCGTCGTTCTCTGAAGGATACAGCAGGAAAACCACCTAAAGTAAGGAAACAACAAAGAGCTCAGCATCAGAGTTTATACAATAAACATGGATTAGTATTAAGTTAAGAAATAGACATTATGAATAAAAATCAGTATTCATCATTTGGTATATACTATATAGTCACAATTATATTGAAAGGCTTCCTCTCCTCTGCCCCTGCCCCTCCCCCCAAAAAACCTAGGAATTTGTTTAAAAGAGAAAATAAAGCCCAGTGGGTGGGAACAGATATATCTTGATTCAAATCCTCGCTGTTATACTCACCAACTCTGTTACTTTGCTATGTGAACTTATGCCTGATTTTCCTCATATGTAAAAGGAGATTTGTAAGAATATAACTACTGCATTGGGTTGTTGTAAAAATTAAATTACAGGGAGCAGATGTGGTTCAAGCAGTTGGGCACCCTTCTCCCACATAGAAGGTCCCAGGTTTGGTTCCCGGTGCCTCCTAGAGAAGACGAGCTGACGCAATGAGCTGAAGTAACAAGCTGATACAATGAGCTGACAAATGAGTAGACATAATGAGCAGGAAAAGGATGTGGTTCAATTGGTTGGGCACCCACCTCCCACATGGGAGGTCCTGGGTTCAGTTCCTGGTGCCCCCTAAAGAAGATGAACAGACATAATGAACAGAGACAACAATGAGAAGACACAACGAGCAGAGACAATGAGCAGACACGGTGAGCAATGAGCAGACAGATGAGGGAGCTACCTCGGGGTGGAGGGGAGGGGAAAATCTGACAGTTATTAACACCAGAATAAAGCAAAACATTAAAAAAAACAAATTGCATAATATAAAGTACTTAACACAGGTTTTGGCACATAGCAAGCACTAATAGAGGCCATGATGTTATTATGAAAGAATTTATTTGGTTAGCTCATCTCCTACTTCCCAAATATTAAAAGATTCTCAAGCACAAAGTTCCAGTTCCATAGGTAAGCCTTAATATGACAACTTACCTAGATTTCAGAAGCAATTTAAGGCACTTGGAAAATGAAGATTGTGACTTAGTGGTAGGTACCAACATTATTTCTACATTTCTCTGAAAATGAGCATTAATAGTGACACAATTAGGAAAGCTGCTAACAAATCAAAAGTGCTTTATCTGCTCAATTAAGGAACTAACTTATATATAACAGGGATCTCATATAACCTGGGTAATCTATTTTTGTCATGTGAAAGATGTTAACATACGTGAAGAATACATGCCACTGGATCTTTCATTCCAGAGCTCTCAACTACAGGAGGGTCCCTCATCAAAAGTCATGGGCAGAGGTGTAGAGTTAATCTCCAGCTGACCAGCTCACTTTGTAACTCACTACATGCTGTGGTTAATTTGTGGAAGTGGTGATTTGTCAGTGGTGTGTTTAAACTTATATGCCAGTGGGTATTTGGCTCCACCATCTCTTAGAACTAAAGTAGATGCTTTCACCTTTGCTACTTGTTTCTGCACACACTGAGAATGTTCCAGAAAAGTGTTACAGTTGCATTGTCCAATGCAGTTTTGATACATGGTGCAGGAGGATCTACCTAGCAGGAGGTAGCTTCTTACAGGGATGCCTCTATTGTTGGCTTTAGTGTTAGGTACAGAAATAAAGTGAAGTTGCAGATGCAAGGCAGGTATACTGCTACTTTTCCTGTTTCCCTCAATCCTAAATAAATCCCTGACCAGAAACTTAGCAGAGTAAATCAAATTGCTAAAGACTAGGAAGAAAACATTTTGCAAACAGCTCCTATAGCCTCAAAACACATTGTTTAGTTACTGAATATGGAAACAATTCTAACTAAATTGAATGAGTACTAGGAGCCAGGGGTTGACACCATACATGGTGTTCCTAATTCTGCAATTCTGCCTATGCTTGCTGTGTGAGCACCAACCACATCAGGTATCTGTAAGCATCATAACAATAACAAGTATGTGTTGAGCATTTACCAAGCACTTTCTCTTATAAAATTCCCATGGCTACCCTATGAAACTGGCAGCATTAATAGCCCCTTGTTTTAGATAACTATAGTGAGGCACAGTGAGATTAAATAACTAGGCCTCAGTCACAGAATAAATCCAGGCACTCTGATTCCAAAGCTCCAGTGCTTGAAATAATATGTGTAAATTATCTAGCCCAGTGCAGACACTCAGAAAATAAGTAAATGCCAAGAAATTTCTCTATGCCCATCATTTTGGAAATATAATTGGCATGTGACTAACAGCTTCCCCTGATGAATGCATAAAAGTAGTTTTTGATGATGCTGCATATTACCCCAATATTATCAATAACATTTTAAATGGGATAAGCATAGATTATGAAATTAAATGGTGTTGCTATGTTAAAATCAAATGAACAGAAACTAATCCTTAAAGTTACAGGTCTTTAGTTAAAACACCAATAGACTAAATAATTGAAGTCCCTATTAGAGTAATTCTAAATGTACCTGGTGATTCTGGGGTTAACCCTCACCACAAATCCAAGCACCAGCATTGCCCAGCTCAGTGCATCCTTACAGATATTGATGCCAACCACCACCGGGCACTTTAACTGCAAAACTGAAATTTTCAAGAGTTAATGGGATAAAGTATTCCCCCAAACAATGACTTAATTTGAAGTTCAAAAAACTATCCCCAGTTATGAAATCATTTAAACTGTGCTGTGTGTCAGGGAGATCAAGGTTCAGATGAGAGGGATTTATAACTCAGAAAACAAAGAGACAGCTGGAGGGAAGGATAAGGTATGTTCTTGGATGGAAGTTCAGGGTATGTACTTGGATGGAAGTTCAGGGTATGTACTTGGAGGGAAGGACAGAGTATGTACTCAGGGGGAAGGACAGGGTATGTACTTGGGAGGAAGGACAGAGCATGTCTAGCTAAAGGGGTAAGCCCTGCCTCCACTCTGTAAGATCTGCTACAACCTTGTTCTGAATGCTATTATCTATTTAGAAAGTAATGAAAAATGTCATAACACCTGACCAGATCAGTGTGTTGACTTCAGAATGAATTATCTAGTCCATTTTGAAATAGTTCCTTGAAGGTTTTTCCTCAGATGTCCTCAGCATTCATTTATACCATAAGACTCTTTGCTCAGGATCTGAAAATGTGTTCTTATATGTATTCTTTCTTTTTTTTCCTTTCAATTACCTTAATTCCTATTTACTCTCAGTAAAGCTATAGAACTTTTGTTTAACACACTCCTTCTGGAAATAACTTCAAATACCCTGAGGTTATATTAGTCCTTGGTCTATCATTGTGTTTTTAACCCCTTACTTGGATTGTCCTCAATTTTTACAGAGATCTCCAAGTAGTTTCTCAACCACTGTCAGCTCCTCCTTCATTAGCCAAATAGTCCAGCAGAGAAGAAAACAAGTCTCCCTGCATACATCACACTGCCTGGGCTCAGGGCTATTCCAGGTAAGGAAACAGATAGTTTATCTTCTTAGGGAAGCTGATAATTTTTGGAGATGTGACCCTAGCAGGTGCTCCAAAGGTATAGAAACCATGTACATAGTGGGGTGTTCACAGTGAATTGAACCTCAAAGTTTTATCACTCAGCATAGAAAATTCACTCTGATCCAGTCAACAGGCCCTTTTCAGGAAGCAGGTTGCATGCACCTTTGCACATCAAAAGCCTCCTTGCCACCACAGTTGATGAAGCACCATTCCCAAGACTGATGCCTGGGAAACTCATCAGTAAGCATTTGTATGCAGAGTAACCCAAAAAAGCTACATCTAAGTCAAATGTTTTAAAATTGTGTTTAACTGTTGGATCTTGACTTTTAAAAAATTAGTTCCAAAATCCAGGTTTATATATGTGTTTATTTGTTTTTTTTAAGTTCTACTTTACTTTTCCATAAAGATTATGTTTCTTTTGGCTGGCTTGTATCCAACCAGTGAGCTCAGGTTTCCCAAATTCATTTGAGTATTCTGATGAGCTCTGTGTTCCCTTCATTCTCCATGGATTTTGCAAGTTAGCTCTGCTTTACTCAAGGAGGGCCCCTCAGGGATTTTTTAGAAGAAGACAGTGTGGGTGGTGGTTGAGAGCTAAGCTTTTATAGACAGAATTAGCTTCAAACCTTTGCTTTCCTACTTAATAGTTATTGATCTTTGACAAATCATGTATCCTCTCTGAGCTTCAGATTCTCCATCTACAAATTGGAGAGAATTGTAAAAATGATTGCTGTCATATATTAATATCATTGTATCTATTAAATTTTGCATTTTTATGACTATAAACTTCTATATCATTTAATAAATCAACATCATTTATAAACTTAGATCACACTCTCCTTTCCCATCAGACAAATTCCTAGTAAAAATGTTTTTATCATTCCATCTCTGCTCCCTGCTTCTTGAACTCAACCCTTCAATTATGTCACCATTAAATGTTTGGGTAGTTTAATGCAATTTTTTTTCTACCCACAGAAGAGTATAGGAAGTAAAAGCAAATCAAAACTTCCCTTTAATGCAACTGGATAATGGCAATCAGTTATACTCAGTGCAGGTTCAACAATCAAATGGATGTATCTCCATACAATCCTATGAATTTATGAATGTTGGAAAACAAAATATACTCTTCCATGTATTTCTAAGTATAGACATAAAAATGGTGATTCTTTAAAACTCTTTGCTCTGTCTTATTTACAGAATCCACAAAAATGCACATTCAATACATTAATATTCCCTTTGGCTTGGAGAATTCAACTAAATCCCAAATGGTATCAAAAAAGACTAGCCAATTTCATACTAAGGTCATCCATTCCCTGACTATCCCAGGTTGCTAGAAGCTTAATTATAAATATCTCCTCAAGTTTTATGGATCATTATAAAGCTGTCCTCAAAAAAAAATTTTTTTTTGCAAGTTCTTCCTTTTATATTAGCAATTTCAATTTTTGGAATTCAAAACAAATGTTGAGCATGAAATTCTCAATTAAGCATTTCTATATTAAGTGCTCTGTTAAACATTTTCTTGAACATTTATTTCCCTAAACATGGGAAAGCCCCAAACATGCAAGTCCAACATATGAAACTATTCCCTTTTTTTAGTATATTTTCTTAAAAATGTCTGTAATGCCTTTTTTTAAATTTGAGAAGTTGTGAGTTAGACAAACAATCATGAATTCCATACAGGATTCCCATACATCAGCCTACCACTAACATCTGACATTGTTGTGACACATTAGTTACAAATGATGAAAGAATATCATCATGATATTTCAGCTCTGTATATTCCAGAGCTTATATTTGGTGTGTTTTTCCCACAAACCAAGCTATTATTAACACCGTGTATTGATATTGTATATTTGTTATATTTCATGAGAAAATGTTCTCATATTTGTACTCTTAACCAAAGTACATTATTCACCTTGGGGTTCATTGTGTTATATGGTCTCCTACCTTATTGAATTCATCCAAAGTGGACACTCAGTGGCTCTCAGTTTCATCATAGAGTTTTTATTTTTTTTTTCATTTTTTTATTAGAGAAGTTGTGAGCTTACAAAACAATCATGCATAAAGTGCAGAATTCTGGTACATCACTCCTCCACCAAAACCTTACATTGTTTTGGAACATTATGGATAACTTTTTAAAAATACTTTAAATGATACAGCGATTTATGCAGAATGGTAAAATATGGTAGAGAGAGCTTTTTAGTATCCCTCATAAGAAATTCTATTGACTAAAGGTCCAAACATCACATCTTTGTCAAAGATGAGCAGTGTGCCATTTCCAAAGGGTGGAAAGATGTCAGACTTGAAAATCACTGTAAAGCTTTTTTGTATCCTTCACTGCCATTGGTCAGGAATTTTTCAATTCTCAATAGAATCCTTATTTTTTTCAGAAATTAATGAGTATAACTCATTATATGTTAACTTTATTGATGAAGTCCAAATAAAGTAAGGAACAAGAAATCTGAAATGCCAAAATAGATTTCCTTTAAGAATACTCTCCATTTCTTAGATATTTAGAAATTAAACAGAGGAAAAAAACCTCCTAAAGCAAAAATGACAAATTTGAAGAAAATACTAAACTGAAAATTATCTTACTTTGAGATTTTAGAAATATCAGTTTCCCTTTATTTTCTTTCACTATACCAATTTAAAATTCTTTGCCTCTTTTACTTCTTTGTCACATGGCAAGGCACCTGGTGGTATCTCCAGGTTCTGTCAATATCCAGCCTCTTTCTTCCTGGGGCTGACTCTCTATCTGAATTTCACTCTTCTTATGAAAGACTCCAGGAATGGGATCAAGACCCATCTTGATTGAGGTGGACTACACCTTAACTGATGGAACCTGATCAAAAGTCTTACTTACAATTGGTTCAAACCCACAGGAATTGATTAAATTTAAGAACATACTTTTCTGGGGTACATACAGCTTCAAACTATAAAACTGATTAATCTACTTACCTGTTATAGTCTGTTAAGATCTTCTATTTCTACTTGAATCAATTTGGGTAAGTTGTATGTTTCTAGGAATATGTCCATTTCCTCTAGAGTATTAATTTTTGGTGTTCAATTGTTCATAGTATTTTTTTTTTTGAGGTACCGGGGCTGGGGATTGAACCCAGGACCTCATATACAAGAGGTTGGTGCTCAACCAGTGAGCCACATTGGTCCCCTGGGTTGGCTCCCTTGGCTGTTTGCTCACTTTTTTTGCTTGTTGTTTTCCTCATTGTTTGTTCATTTGTTTGCTCATAGTTTTGCTTGTTGTTTGCTCATTGTTTGTTTTCTTTAGGAGGTACAGGGAACCAAACCTGGGACCTCCCATGTAGGGAGTTGGCACTCAACTGCTTCAGCCACATCTGCTCCCCTAGTATTCTCTTATAATTCCTTTAATTTCTGTAAGATCAGTTGTGATGCACCTCCACTTTCATTTTCAGTTTTAGTTATTAGCATCTTCTCTCTTTTTTAATTAGTTAACCAGCTAAAGATTTGTCTATTTTATTGAACTTTTCAGAGAAGGAACCTTTGATTTTATTGATTCTCTCAATTGTTTTCTGCTCTCTCTTTTGCCATTTATTTTTAACAAATAATTGCAATCACAATGAAAACAAAAGAAAATTGGTATTACTAAAAGTGAAGAGGTATCTGAAGTCCAGAAAGACAGGTTCAAAATCTATTGCTGCCATAGCCTTTATTGTTCTGAGGACTCCTTGGACTTGCCTTTTCATGCCCAAGCACAAATGGGGGTCAAGGCCTCAAACCCACTGAACGTGGAAGTTTGGTAGTGATATATTTCCATAAAGCCAGAACTCCCAAAAATTCTATTAATTCAGAGGAAAGGAAACTAATAAAATCTGTCCAATAGCCTAGAAAGGAAAAGATTATTGTCCCCTTAGTGGAAAAACAATGTTTTCATTCTCATTAGAAAATGAACCATGCACCTTATCTGGATTTGGTCTCCAGAAATACAGGATCACATTATGAAGGAAAGTTAAAATTTTAAATTAATGTTTTAAAATAGAATAATGTAGTCTAGGA
>JAQZBX010045941.1:0-20902 GCA_029593785.1 Cabassous unicinctus | reverse complement strand
CAAGCAGAGAAAGAAAGAGAGGGGATACAAAAGAAGCAAGAAACAAGACAGCAGCAACTCTTTTTTTTTTTTTAAAGAGACAGAAGAAAAAATAATAAACATGGAAATAAGACCTTCTTTCTTAGACCCCTAAGGATCTTCTCAGGCTGCTGGTCTTCCTCAATCACTCTCCCTGCAGCCTGCCTTCTGCAGGTTTTGAACTGGGTTTTAGTGAGTAAAGTAAGGGAAATAAAAGAAAATGAACTTTAAAAAAAAAAAAAAGAGATCCAAGAAAAGCTAATACAAAGAAAATGTCTGTATGTTCCCTGTCATAAAGTTTCAGCTGGATGCCTGATAGCCTGGTCGATCTCTTCTCAAGGAACAGCCAGGAATCAACCCGGGGACCTCATATATATTAGGCAGGAATATTTCCACTAAGTTATCCTGAGTCCTTACATTAATTAACCTTTCAGAAGGCTATCAGCCGCTTTTCCCTAGGGCAGGTTAGAACCCCTGCAGTCAGCTGGAGTGGTGCTGATGGCTGCCTGTGTCTGCCTCCTCACTGATGTAAATCGTCTCTTTCCCTAGATGGCTGGGCATGACCACCAGCCTGAGATGACCCCCCCTCCCCTCTCCCTGCCCAGTTGGGGTCCCTTCAGATATTCAAGGGGGGGCCCAGCTGGATAAACTCACTGCAAAAAAATCATTCTCCTCTCTCCCAGACCCTTCTTCCTTGCAGGGAATCTGCTGCCACACTCCCATTTGGAGCAGGGGGCCAGGGTCTCTACCTAGTCTGTCTGCCCTGAGGGCTGGATATGTGTGCCCTTTCCAGCCACTGAGGTAAGCAACCCCCAATTATTCCTGACTTCCTTATCTGTCCAGTACCCTCCTAGGTGACTCAGAGCACCTTCCCATGGAGGTAGATGTCTGCTCTATTCTCAGTTAGATACAATTCACCAGGAAGTTTACCCTCACTTAATACCTCAGGGGCGGGGGAGGGAAGCCCTTCCAAGCAGCTGGGCATTTTAATAGCTCACAAGTACTTGTTTTGGCTTCTTTTTTTCTCTGCCTTTTGCTCTTCTGGGAGTTGGTAAGCAGTGTCCTGGTTTGCTATGCCCCAAAGCAGGTCTGGATTTTTCTTTGTCGTTTTAATGAGAGCTAAGAGTTATATGTCTGACTCATCAGCCATTTTCCCACAATCCCCTCATTCTTCTTTTTTTTTAAGACATTTTTTTTCCTATTCAGGGTCCCTTACCCTTCCAAATAAATTTGATTATTGACTTTTCAATTTCTGTGAAAAGGGCTGTTGGGATTTTTACTGCTTTTGCATTGAATCTGTAAATTAGTTTTGGTAGAATTGACATCTTAATGATATTTAGTCTTTTAACCCATGAACATGGAATGTCCTTCCATTTATTTAAGTCTTCTTTGGTTTGTTTGAGCAATGTTTTGTAATTTTCTAAATACAGGTCCTTTATGCCCTCGGTTAAGTTTATTCCTAAATATTTGATTGTTTTAGTCACTATTATAAGTGAATTTTTTTTTCTGATTTCCTCTTCATATTACACATCAGTAGTGTATAGAAATGCTATTGATTTTTGCATATTAACCTTCTATCCCACTACTTTGCTGAATTCATTTATTAATTCTAGTAGCTTTATTGTGGATTTTTCAGGATTTTCTAGATATAGGATCATGTCATCAGCGAATAGTGAAAGTGTTACTTCTTCCTTTCCCATTGGGGTGCCTTTTATTTCTTTGTCTAGCCTAATTACTCTAGCTAGAACTTCCAGCAGAATATTGAAAAACAATGGTGACTGTGGTCAACCTTATCTTGTTCCTGATCTTATTGGGAAAGGTTTCAGTCTTTCACCACTCAGTACAATGTTAGCTGTAGGTTTTTCATATAACTTTACCATATTAAGAAAACTTCCTTCCTTCTTATCTTTTGTAGGGTTTTTATCAAGAAAGTGTGCTGTATTTTGTTCAATGCCTTTCCTGCATCATTTGAGAGGTTCTTGTAATTTTTTCTTCAATTTATCAATGTGGTTTATTATGGTAATTGATTTTCTTGTGTGAACCACCCTTACAAGCTTGGGATAAAGCTCACTTGATCATAGGGTATAATCCTTTTAATGTGCTTTTGGATTCTGTTTGCAAGTATTTTGTTGAGGATTTTTGCATCTATATTCATTAGAGATATTGGTCTGTAATTTTCCTTTTTTTATAGTATCTTTATCTGGTTTTGGTATTAGGATGATATTTGCTTCATAAAATGAGTTTGGTAGCATTCTTTCCATTTAATTTTTTGGAAGAGCTTGAGAAAACTTACTTTCTACATTTTCTAGTTTTTTTTTTTGTTTGTTTTTTGTTTTTGGCATACATTTGTCATAGTATCTTCTTATAATCTCTCTTATTTCTATGGGGTCAATGGTAATGTTCCCCCTCTTATTTCTCATTTTGTGTCTTCACTCTTTTTTTCTCTCCGTCTGGCTAAGGGTTTGTCGATTTTGTTGATCTTCTCAAAGAACCAACTTTTGGTTTTGTTGATTCTCGCTATTGTTTGTTGTTCTCAATTTCATTTATTTCTGCTCTGATCTTTATTAATCATTCCTTCAGCTTGGTTTGGCATTACTTTGCTGTTCTTTTTCTAGTTCTTCCAGGTGTGCAGTTAGATCTTCAATTTTAGCTCTTTCTTCATTTTTAATGTAAGCATTAAGGATTATAAATTTCCCTCTCATCATTGCCTTCGCAGTGTCCCATAGGTTTTGATATGTTGTGTTCTCATTTTCATTTGTCTCAGAATATTTGCTTAATTCTCTTGCAATTTCTTCTTTGACCCACTGACTGTTTTAGAGTGTGTTGTTTACGCTCCATATTTTCCCTTTTTCTGTCCATTATTTTCAGTTTCATTCTGTTATGATCAGAGAAAGTGCTTTGCATAACCTCAATCTTTTTTAATTTATTGAGACTTGTGTTTTGACTCAACATATAGTCTGTCTTGGAGAAGTATCCATGAGCACTTGAAAAGAATGTATACCCTGCTGTTTTGGGGTGCAATGCTGTATAGATGTCTGTTAGGTCTAGTTCATTTATCATATTATTCAAGTTCTCTGTTTATTTATCCTCTGTCCAGATGGTCTATCCAATACTGAGAGTGATGTATTGAAGTCTCCAACTATTATTGTAGAGGCATCTATTTCTCCCTTCAGCTTTGCCAGTGTTTGCCTCGTGTATCTTCAGGCACTGAGGTTTAGTTGCACAAATATTTAGAATAGTTATTTCTTCTTGTTGACTTACCCCTTTTATTAATATATAGTGACCTTCTTCATCCCTTATAACAGTTTTGCATTTAAAATCTGTTTCATCTGATATTAGTATTGCTACTCCAGCTCTTTTTTGGTTACTATTTACATGGAATATCTTTTTCCAAGCTTTCACTTTTAGCCTGGTTGTGTCCTTACATCTCAGGTGAGTCTCTTCAAGACAACATATAGGTGGGTCATATTTTTTAATTCATTCTATCATTCTGTGTCTTTTGATTGAGGGGTTCAAGCCGTTAATATTCAATGTTATAACTATAAAGGCAGAACTTACTTCATCTGTTTTGACCTTTGGCTTTCAGTTGTCTTATCATACTATAGTCTATTTTTTCACCCATTCTAATATTCTTCATTTCTACACTCTTCTCCAAGTCTCTCATTCTTGTTTTTTCCTTTCTTGCTGCAGTACACCCTTTAATATCTCTTGTGATTCTGGTCCTTTGGTAACATATTCTATCAGTTTTGTTCATCTGTGAAAACTTTGAACTCACCCTCATTTTTGAAGGACAGCTTTGCAGAATTCTTGGCTGGCAGTTTTTCTCTTTCAATACCTTAAATACATCATAACACTTTCTTCACTCCTCCATGGTTTCTGATGAGAGGTCAGCACTTAATCTTATTGAGTTTCCCTTTTATGTGATGCTTTGCTTTTCTCTTGCTGCTTTAAAAGTCTTCTCTTTATTACTGATATTTGTCATTCTGAATAGTTGGTGTCTCAGGGCAGGGCTATTCATGTTTTTTTCTGCTTGGGCTGCATTGTCCTTTTTGGACATTGATATTTCTGTCTTTCATAAGGGTAGGGAAGTTTTCAGTCATTATTTCCTCAAAGATTCTTTCTGCCCCTTTTCTATTCTTTTCTCCTTCTGGGATGCCAATAAGACATATGTTTTTGTGTTTCACATTGTCATTCAATTCCCTGAAACGCTGTTCCATTTTTTCCATTCTCTTTTCTTTCTGTCCTCCAGTCTTTTCCAGTTCAGATGTTCTGTCTTCCAAATCACTAATTCTGTCTTCAAACATTTCAAATCTGCTCTTATGTGCCTCTAATGTATTTTTAATCTCATCTATTGTGCTTTCATTCCCATAAGGTCAGTTATTTTTCTTTGTAGGCTTTCAAATTTTTCTTTATGTTCACCTAGTGTCTTCTTAATATCTTTTATCTCTTTAGTCATATTTTCTTTCAGTTCTTTATAATGATTTATGACAGTTGTATGACTATCATTGATTGTCTCAAATCCTGAATCTCTTCCTGAAGAGATTGATTTGTTCCTTTGGCTGGGCCATCTCTTTCTGTCTCCTAGTATGGCTCATAATTTTTTGTTGATGTCTAGGCATCTGACATGTTGGTGAATTTACTCTGTTGGCCAATTTTTCTCTCTTACCTATTATTATTTATTCACAGCTTTTTGATATTTGGTTCAACTTATCCTGTCTTTAAAATTGCCCAGCTTAAGTTACCAAAAACCATACCAGAGACTTGCTAATGGGGTGCACACTTTATCCCATGTATGGCCTAAAGAGAGCTCCTAAAGCAGTTTCTGCCTATGTAATTTCCAGATCAGCCAGCAGATGGCTCTTGTTGGCACATGTTTGAACAGAGGTGTTTCTCTCTGAGTATTCTTTTGTTTTCATCTGGCCAGAGCCAAGATTCAAAGTGGGCTTCACTGGCTGAATTCACTGCATAAAGGCCCCTGACTCCCCCTCCCTTTTCCCTTGTAAGAACTGGGAGGGAGGAAGATGTCTGCTATCATCTCAGCCAGCTTGAATGTGCCATGGGTATTACCACAACTATCTCAGGGATAGGGGAGGGAAGCCATTCCCAGCAGCTGGGAAGTTTAGTAACTCACAGTTTGTTGTTTCAGCTTCTTCCTTTCTGTCCCTCAACCTCCTGGGAGTTGTGAAGCACTGTCCTGGTGCTGACCCCCAAAGCATGTCCCTCCGACAGCTTTAGACCCTTTCTCCATTGTTTTTGTAAGTATGCTAAGCCTTATCTGCTAATTCAATGCCATGTTCCCACAACTCAGATCCCCATAGATTTTGATATGTTGTATTCTCATTTTCATTTGCTGCAAGATATTTGCTGAATTCTTTTGCAACTTTTTCTTTGACCCACTGATTGTTTAAGAGTGTGTTGTTTAATCTCCACATATTTATGAATTTTCCCTTTTTCTGTCCATTTTTTATTCTAGCTTCATTCTGTTATGATCAGAGAAAGTGTTTTATATTTGCAATCTTTTTAAGTTTATTGAGACTTGTCTTGTGACCCAACATATAGTCTGTCTTGGAGAAGGATCCATGAGCACTTGAAAAGAATGTATACCCTGCTGTTTTGGGATGCAATGCTGTATAGATGTCTGTTAGGTTTAGTTCATTTATCATATTATTCAAGTTCTCTGTTTCTTTATTTGGCATATGTCCAGATGTGCTATCCAATACTGAGAGTGGTGTATTGAAGTCACAATCTACTGTTGTAGAGACATCTATTTCTCCGTTCAGCTTTGCCATTTTTATTTTTATTTTTCTATATGGTTTGAGGTAGTAACTCAAGTTCATTCTTTAGCACATAGACATCAACTTCCTCAGCAGCATTTATTATTGATATCATTGATTCCCTTATTTAATGTACTTGGTGTTCTTGACAAAAATCATTTGGCCACAAATGAGTATGTTCATTTCTGGAAACTTAATTCATTTCCACTGGTCTATGACTCTCTTTTCATATGTACCACAGTGTATTGATTGCTAGTGCTTTGTAGTAAGTTTTGAAATTGAAAGCATGAGAATTCCAAATTAGTCCTTCTTTAGCAATACTGCTTAGGCTATTATGGACCACTTGTGATTCCATATGAATTTGAGGATTGGTTTTTCCTTTAATGCAATGAAAGTCTCCTGAAATTGTGATAATGGTTTTTTGAATTTGTAGATTTCTCTGGAGAGTATTGGCATCTTAAGACTGTTAAGTCTTCAAATCCAAAACCTTAAATATTTTGCCATTTATTTATGTCTACTTTAATTTTTCAGCTGTTTTGTCATTTACAGTGTAAATTATTCTACTTTCTTCCTTAAATTTATTTATAGATTTGCTACTTTTTAGATGCTATTTAAATGAAATTTAATTTTCATTTCACATTGTTCATTGCTTGCGTATAGAAACACAACCAGTTTTTGGAGCTTAATCTTGTATTCTGCAACTTTGCTGAGTTGATTTATTAACATGGGATTTCTTTCCATTTATTTGACCTTTATAAATTTCTTTGACAATATCTTATGATTTTTCATGTTAAGCTACTATTCCTTGGTTAATTTTATTCATAATTTTTTATTCTTTTGATGCTATTGTATATTGAGTCACTTTATTAATTTCAGTTTTGGATTGTTTGCTGCCTGTTCACAGGAATACAACTGATATTTTTATATTGATCTTAAATCCTGAAGGCTTGCTGAACTCATTTATTACCTCTGATATCTTTTCAAAAATTGATTACTTTGATTATTCTATATATATAAGATAGATTTATTCTTCCTTTCCAATCAAGATGATCTTTCTTTCTGATGTAGCCCAATTATCCTGGCTAGAATGCACAGTACAAAGTTGAATGGCAGTGGATAATGTAGGAATCCTCTACTCAATCCTGATTTTAGGCAAAAGCTGGACAGCTCCCCTTAGGATTTTGAGGAACATTGTTGCTTGTGGCTATGAACTATGCACACTTTGGCAATTTGTGACCTCTTGCTCAGATTTGCATAATAGTAACCTGAATGGCCTCCCAACTCCATTTTAGATCTCTTAGCCATAGTAATTCTATTTTGTTTTATCTCTTTTCACATACTTTATCTTATGCTAAATTGGCATGCAAAGTTGGTGCTATTTCTTTTAAAATATTATTCTTTTTATGGACTTATTCTATTGCTGCAACAAGTTTTATTTATAGACACTTTATAGGACATTTTATATCTAGTATAAAACTATCTGGCTAAAACAACTGCCTTCCAATTTTATCTTATTTTTCAGGGTTTCCTTAGCTCCAATAGGAGGCATAAACTTAATTTTTATGTATATATATTAGTCAGCCAAAGGGTTGCTGATGCAAAGTACCAGAAATCTGTTGGCTTTTATAAAGGGTATTTATCTGGTGTAAAAGCTTGCAGTTGCAAGGCCCTAAAGAGTCCAAATCAAGGTTACTTTCTCACCAAAGTCAGTTACTATGTGTTGAAGCATGATAGTTGCCAATCTTTGCAAGGATTCAGCCTTCATCTCTCTTAGTTACAGGTTGACATAAGGCATGCTTCTTTCTGGGTCTCATCAGCTGCTCTCCTGCTCTGGTCTCTTCACAAGATCAGCTATAAATTATCAGGCAAATGGCTCATTTCTTTCCAGGGCCCCAGGATCAAACATGACAGAACTCTCTCTCTTCCCCTGTGTCTTCTCTATTGAATGTCCATTTATATCAGTCCACCAAGGGGGTAGACTCAATCTGAGTCATACCCTTCTGATGTGGTTGATTCAAAGACCTAATATTAACAGGTAATTTAATCAAGACATGTCAGCTGAATCTAATGCATTCAAAGGGTATCACACCCAGAGGAATAGATTAGTTTACAAACATAATCTCTCTTTTTGCAATTCATAAATAATCTCAAACCGTCACACATATATCACATAATTGCTGGCCTAAACAGCTCTAAGTGCCCATTATCTAAGAATAAGAACTCCACCTGCATACACAAATAAATTGTTGTGTATCTGTGGTAAGCACAATCTAAATTTGAGGGGCTTTTCCTAACAGCTTGTTCAAGTACACAGGGTGTTGGACTTCGTGTAAACAAATGTGAAACAATTCACATAATTGTATTGAATTAGGATAGTTCTCTATAATAAGTTCTCTGAAATAGATTAATGTCAAAAAGAACTGGTATTTTAATTATTTTCTATGCTGAGTTGCTCTGATGTATTTATATATTATCTTCAATTTATTACTTTGCCACATTTATTGCATTTATGATGTATTTTTTTAGCAGTAACATTCTGATGATTCCTAAGGTGTATACTTTGGGTAAATGTCTTTCCACATTCATTATATTTTTTGGATTTCTCTCCAGTATGAATCACTGATGTTCCATAACTCTTCAGGAATGAGAAAAGTCTTTGCTACATTCTTAAAATTTGTAAGATTTCTCTTCAGAATGAATACTCACATGTTACATAAGGTTTGAGCACTGGACAAAAGCTTTGTCAATTCTTTACATTGGTAAGGTTTCTCTCCTGTATGGATTATCTCATGCCTATTTAGATTAGACAGTTGGGTAAAGACTTTCTCAAATATATTACATCTATTTTGTTTCTCTCCAGTATGGATTCTTTGATGTGTAACAGGTTCTGAGCATTGCTTAACAACTTTCTCAAATCTATCATTTTTGTAATGTTTCTCTCCATATGAACTATCTTACATCTATAAAGGTTAAGGCATTAAACATAGACATTCTCACATTCATTATTTTTGTATTTATTCTCTAAAAAGTGACTTCTCTGATGTTTTCTAAGGTTTGATGTTTAGTTAAAATTTGCATCACATTCATTACATTGATACGTTTTCTTTCCAATATAAATATTCTGGTGATTATTTAGGACAGAGTCTTCATTAATGGCCTTCTTAATTTTATTGTACATGTTAAGCAATGATGGATAGATATGTACCCATTGATATTAATGATAATTATAGATTTTTCAGATCTTTTCAAATTTCCTTTGAGGGGAATAGGAGTTTTTCAAAATTTGATGTGCACATTTACTTGTAGAAATACTGTGTTCTCCAAAAATAACTGACCTAAAATGGGATTTTACTAGAATATTTTATGTCCTTTATGTCTTTTGACAGTGAAGTACTTTTTCTTAGTGGTTATCCCAATTTGATTTCACCTTTCATAATATCCTTTATTCACTTCACACACACCCTCATTTTCCAACTTTCCTGAAGCATAAAAACTCAAGGCTAAAACTTGAAAAATTACCCAGTATCACTTTTTGGAATGAATCTTCTATGCTCTGCTCTGGTGGCAAGTCTTTTGTGCCATAATAGGAAGATACAGCTGAAACGTAATTAAATATCAAATCCTCCCAGTAATTAGACTTAAATGAAGATACTTAACAAGTATACATTACAAAAAATTAATATCTGAAAGTGAAACAGAGTATAAAACTTTCTAAAAATATACACTGACTCAGAAAAAGTGTTACTCCTACAGAAAGAGAATATACGTTATTCAATAAATAGATGGTGAAATTAAAACTATTTCCAAGACTACACATTTAGACAAGAAAAACCAAGCATGGACTCACCAATGAAGCAAAAGTAATTTACAAGTTAAGGCTTGAAAAAATAGGGTTAAACAAACACATGCTTTTTTTATTGGCAATTTTCATATGGTTTGTTCATACATGATTAAAATCCACGTTATCTTAAAATACATTGAATTGAAAATTGTCATCCAAAAACCTAATATGTTTAAAAACCAAAATCATAATTAAATGATGTTGGAGTTTTAATTTCTTAATTGCTAAAATAACTCCTGTAACATGTGTAGATATACATAAGAGGAAATTGACTCTTGGTTTCAGAGAAATCTTGCTTTTTCCTATGTCAATATCTTTTGGCTAGCCAGGAATCTTTGGGGTACCTTGACTGTCCCGTTGCCTGCAATGCAGATGGCAGCATCTTATCCTTTCTCTTCTGGATTCCACTGTCTTCCAGCTTCTGACTGCTCCCATCTCCTTCTAGTGTAATACCTTTGCTTATAAGGACTTAAGCCATATAGGATTAAAGCCCACAGTCATTTACTAGGGGCTCAAATTACCTATTACTGTCTTCAAAATTCTATTTACAAATGGGTTCACACCAGCAGAACAAGTGGTTGGTACCTGAGCATACACTCGTTGGGGGGCATGATTCAATCCTAGCAGTGAGCCTACTCTAAAAGAGAAACTCAATAAAATGGAATTGCAAACCAAGAATATAAGAAACAGCAAACCCTAAAATCCTAAATACAGCAGAGATGTACCATGAAAAATATATCCTTCTCTATAACTAGCATTTTCAACTATCACTTCATACCATAAAATAGCAGACATTTTGAATCATTGAGATGCAGTGTACGGCAATAAAACTTACAGGAAATACATTTCAATTATTAGTAATGAGCTCTACTGAGAAAATAAGACCAATTTAATGAATAAGCATTTAAATGGTGTTTGGGAGATTTATTAATTAGGTTATGAATATATTACTGTTACACATACATGCAATGTAAATTCCAAATCTAGCTTTAGAATCAAAGGAAGGCCTTATTTTTCTGAATAAGTGAACAACATGAGAGGTGAAAATATGATAAGAGTAACTGATATATGAAATCAATACTTGGGAATATTTATGCTTTCACTGAGATATGGGTTGAGGAAAGTGGTTGGAAATCCTAATGATTATATTTGCCTGCAGTAACTTAAACTGACAAACCAAACTTTTTAATAAATAGGGAGTGCCTACTAATAATTTATTTCAATTGTCACAAATAGGTATAAACTTGAGCATGTTATTTTAGAAATGTTCTATCTAAAATAAATCAGAAAATCAAAATATTCAATACTCAGTTCTGGTAAGGATTATAGTAAACAGGAAAAAAACCAAAATAATATTATTAAGAAATAAGGTAAAATTTGTGAGTTTTCTCATAGGCCAAACAACATCTAAAATCCCCAGAATCATTTGTAGATAAAGAATTGTATGAGGTAAATGAATACACCAAAGGATTTTACAGTTGAAGATATGCAGCAAATAGGGGATAAATTTATAGTCTTGGTTCACACTAGGAAAAAAGATTTTGAAGGGAGATAGAGGCTTAGGTTTTCCTAGGTGTTTGAGAAGGTGCCTTGTGATATGAAATTACTAAGTCTGAATTTCTGAAGGATCATGTTTGAAACCTCCATAAAATTGGGAATTTTAAAGCAGAAAATATGTATCCCTGTTCCCTTGGGATTGCTGAAAAAAATTCCCAAATCTCCACCACTCTGCTTACATACTTCTCACATGAGGCTAATTATTTGTAGAATTGTAAAAATGTCTAAACAGACAGAGAGACACTTGGAATGAGAATAGAAGGGAAAAGGGCCTAAAATCAGGAGGAGGGGCCTGAGCTTCTTTCCTCAGTCTCTGGGGCATTTCCAGGTTTGCCTTTCCTAAGCTTCCCCTACAAGAGCTTGACTCCCAGAGTTTCAATCTATTTGAATCTTTTTAGAACATTTTCCCCACCTGGTTTGTAACATAAAATAAAAAAGCAATTTAACATACTCATTTAGAGTTTTCTGATCCAGGGATATGGGAAACTAATATTTTGCTCTTAATAAATAAGCAGTGTGAGTCCAAAGAACTCTTCTTTTCATGAATGGTTCTTTATAGAGTGATATCAGCTGAAAAATGTATCTGGGTGGAATGAAAGGTCAGTCCTCTGTGCACACATTCCCTGCACTGCACACATAGTGCTGAATTCATACTTTATCCATTTGTGCTTGAAATTTCCTGGTTGGTAGGGACCATGACTAATTGTTTGGGTTTTTAGACTTACTAGAGTATACTTAATTATTTTACCAGGAAATTGGTCCCTATCACATCTACTTAACTGTGAAGGAGATGTCTTCTGTGATAGGAGAAGAAAACCAAGGGTGACCCACCCCATTTCTCTGAGATCTTTGCAAGTGTAAATCCCCATGTTAGCCTGAATCCAGCCCACACACAGCATTATCAAATGTCTCCAGGATTCCCTGGTACTGGTGAGAGGGCCTCCAATGTGCCCAGATTGCTGCCCCCAGAAAGCTCTAGGAAGGAGAGACTCAGGTTAAGACTTATTGGCCAGGAGAGAGAATGGCCTTACCTTGGTAGAGCAGCTGACTCTGGTTGAGATGTCTCTGCTCAGGCCACTGTGTCTTATGAGGAAGGACAAGAAGCCTGTACTCCAGGAACCCAGTTTAGAGGACAGTGTGATATTAGTCATGGCTCTGGATATTTTGGTGGGCCCTCACCTTCCACTACTAATGGATCTTGTCATCTCCTCACCCTGCATCAAGGCAGGGCCAAGTCCCTGTAAAAGCTGGTTTAATCTCATGTTGGTGTCAATGCTTGTTTGTACTAAAGATTCTGCACTAATCACCCACCAGGACTACCTCACACAGCCTCAGGTCACTGGACAGGATTTTGTGAAACTTGGGGTTTCACCCAGTAAGGGTCCTTGGCTTCATGAAGTCAATTTTGATCTCTCAAATTCCAGACAATGCCTCTCTCAGATTATCTATTCATCCTCACAAAGAGATCTAGTCATATATCATGGATAACATGGCCCCAGTGATTTTCAGACTAGTGGGTACTGGCATGCGTGCTGCTGGCTGAGAGCAAGTTGTGTGGATACTTCATGACCACAGCTGGGGTGTGATGGCTCAGAAAGAGTGTCCTCTTCTACCTTCCTGAACTCCAACGTTGTCCCTCTGATCTAAGCAAGGGAACCTATCCATTAAAGAGACTGGCAGAATAAAATAAAAATGCTTACTCCAGGAACAGTTCCTCTGGTCCTTGTGAAAGGGGCTACCCTGAGTTTTGGTCATTCCCTGTACTTTAAGACAACTGGTAGGGTAGGGCTCTTTATTGAGAAAATTGTATTGTCCTTTCCCTTCTTCTTTGTCACCCAGATCCATGTTGCCCCTTCTTTCTCCCATGATCCCAGCAGGAACTTTGACATTCTGGGCAGTTGTTGCCCATCTGGGTTGATCTTTACGCAACCTAAGTCATCCCCTTCTATTTTTTTTTATTTTTTATTTTCACCTCTCCTATGTGTTCCCCACACTCCTGACTCCCCAGCAGTGGAAGGGAGCAGAGGTTGGGTACTGTAAATATTCTGTCCTGAAGGTGAATCACAGGCTAAATCTTGTCTGGGAATGATGAACATGTCCCCATTTCCAGTTAAGGGTGTGAGCTGAGATCCACTTTCTGCAGGTGATGGGTGAGGGGGGACTGCACTGCCTTGGACACCTTGTCAAAGGAAGCCAGGCCCTTAGTGCAGGTTCTCTGTGGGTTCCCATTCAGGTTGCCTTCTTGGGTGTTACAAAAGGAGGAGTGAACCTGGACAACTGTTTCCAATGGGAAAGGTAAGGTTCTGCTCTAGTGGGCCCTGAAGACCACCAGATGGTGGGTTCAGGGTTTGAATTGCAGATTTACTTCCAGGGAAAAGCAACAGCAGGTGAGAGGATGGAGGAGGCACCATGTTCCAGCCAACTGGGTGCACATGTGCATGTATTGGTTCTTCCCGAATACCATAGTCTATGCAGCAGTTTCAGGTTGAGTATTCAGATGTGATGTAGGACATGGTTGAAGCAGCTGATTGCCTTCCTGTGAGTCACTGCAGAGGAAATCTGGACAAATGATGCTCTAAGAAGGAGTGCAATCTCCTGATAAGCAAAGGCACCCTGTCTTTCATGTAGATTCTGCATAATTTGAGCTTTGTGCATACAAGGCTGGAGTGTAAGATGGAAATCCATGGGCATCTGCCAGGGTTTCTCTAGAATAGGGCCTGTTGAGTGCCTTATGGATTTATAAAGGGCAGGATGATACTAAGCAGCACATCATACAGCCCCAGTATTGCCCTGGGTGACATCTAAATTGGGTTCAGGCCCCTGAGGGGATGCCTTCAAAAACCTATGTGTGGGTAGTGGATGTGGCTCAGGCAACTGAACTCCCACCTACCACATGGGAGGTCTGTGGTTCATTTCCCAGTGCCTCCTAAAGAAGACAGCAAGCTGGCACAATGGGCAGGAGTGGCAAGCTGACACAACAAGATGACACAAAAAGAGACAAAAGAAAAGCATAATGAGAGACCCAACAAAGCATGGAGAGGAGGTTCCTAGTGTCTCCTAAAGAAAATGAGCAAGACAGCAACCTGACATGATGGGCAGATGTAGCAAGCTGATGCAACAAGATGACACAACAAGAGACACAAGAAGAAAAAACATAATGAGAGACAAAACAAAGCAGGGAACAGAGGTAGCTCAAGTGATTAGGTGCCTCCCTCCTACATTGGTGATCCTGGGTTCAGTTCCCAGTGCCTCATAAAGATAGCGCACAGCAAGTGCAAACAAGGGGGTGGATAGAAATAAATAAATAAATCTTAAAAAAAAAAAAACCGTGTGTGCTTGTGTGAGAGACTAAACAGGCAGGAAGGAAGAGGAGAAATTGTGGAAGGGGGGCAGACAATCAAGACTCATGGGATGGATTGTTCTGGTTTGCTGGAATGACTCATTTATACAACAGATACAGGTCCATATGCATCTTAACACTGAGCTCAGGCCTGTAAGTATTTGGTCTGCATGCTCATGTTGGTGGAGGGTTCATGTTCCTGCAGGAAATTCTGGACATGTGAAGGAAGAGCCACTTTGCTGGTCTAGTAGGATGTGTGAGTTTGGGGGAGGTCCATGATTCAAGATGAGTTTTGTCATTCAGGACTCTTCTCAACCCCAAGCCTCTTGGATTCCTTTCACTGAGGCCCCACACTGCTAAGGAAATAAGAAGCTGATAGGCCCCAAAGCTGGGCCTTTGGGGATAGGCAGAGATGTAAAGGAAAAAAACCTTTAACACAGAATTTACATTTATTATGTCTGCAGACAGGAGCCAAGGTTGGACTAAAGTGATTCAGACCTGACTCCCTGTGTTGTGTTTTGCTCTTGCTTAAATACCTAAGTTACTACTTAGCATTTGCTTTGATTATGCATTAGGTTATATGCATATGGTTGAATATACATCACTTGTTACATAATTGTATGTTAGTATGTTCAGGAAATCACAGTTGCACATACATTACATGATCAAAAAAGCAGTGGCTAATTCCAACCCAGGATGGGAATTTTACTGTTAATTAAGCAAGTTAAAATGAGGACAGCCAGGGGTTCTTCTGCACAGGTCTAGCCAACCAGTTGAAGCTTATTTTTATACTTCATTGCTTCAACAGGATGTTACTGATCACAAAAAAATGGAATTTGGCACCAAGAGAGTGTTGCATCTCATTACCTTCTAATTTACATATAATTTCTTTGTATCCTAGCAACAGGGAGAGAAACAAGTTACTTACCGGTATTTGGTCATCCTATGCCCATCAAGTTCCTCCTTCTAGTTTTTGGCAATAATCTTATTGCAGGGGAAAGGGATGAATCTGAGGTCTTCTGTAACTACTTCCCACTGACACTATGGGCATTGATCTCTTGAGAAACTATTGTAAGAGGGTGGTCTGAGGAGGAAAAGTTGGTCTGTTAGAGTTTTCAATTGCTTTTGAATAAAGCATTGCATGTGGATATGAGTATGGGTGCAACTGCCAAAAGAATTAAGATAATAATTAACAAAGGGGAGCAGCCACTTGGTGAAGCTGGATGGGTTTTAGAAGGACAAATTATTTCCCCATGTTATGAGGTTATTGGCCTTGTTTTTTAGTTCCTCAGTTCTCTCACTTCTCTGGAGAGATAGGTGGCTAAGTATAAGGATGAGGCTACAATTTCAGTGGATGCTGTGATCCCTGAGAAGGTAAACAAAGGGATTAACTGGATTGCTTTCTTTGATTATTTGTGGTGTTATATGATTTGGGGTTTGTTTTTACAAAAGTTTGTTGAATTTTGTTTAAGTAGGTTCTTATGGCCACTGCTTTCAAGGTGCATATTAACTAAAGTATTCCACAGTACAGGTGGTCTAGGTATTACTTGATATTGATTGTGTAAATTTAAACAATAACAACACTTGGTTCTATTACAGAGCTTTTGGATGATATGCAAAATAGGTGTGAGGGATGATTAGTGTCTTCCCTCAGGGCTAGTTATTGGTAGGTTCTGTAAGAGAAAGAACAGAGTTAGTATCTGGTGGAGTTTTTTTCTGTTTGAATAGGAAATGCAGGTTCCCAAATGGCTCCACTTTATATTTCTCTTTATGCTCACATGTGGTCTCTGGCTCAGGACCTCCTTTATTTACTGGAGCTGACAAGTAATAAGGTTTTTTTACTCTAGTATGATGAACCTAGGGCTTGATTCTCTGTAATTTAAGAATGAGAGATAATACTGTGTAGGGCCCTTCCCATTTTGGTTTAAGTTGATCTTTAGGATGTTTATGGGGAATAAAAGGGACAGATTATGCTGGTTTAGGGGAGTTTCTGAGGGGGTTTTTAATACCATACATTTTCTCCTTTTAAATTTTTTAGTTTCCTGATGTTAAAAACTGGTTTAGGCATAAGAGGAGTTTATGTAGATACACATAGAGCCCCAGTGGGAATCAGAGACTTCAGATTATTAATAAAGATTTTTACTAGCATTTTTAAATCAACTGGTCTTACAATGTTTTGGGTGACTATTTTCCATGGGTTTACGATTCCTAACCAGTGAGACTGCATTGGCCAGCTCCATGGACAAATGACCTTATTTTCCCAGTTTGTATGGTTTGAGGCATAGGCAACAATAGATTATTAATACTTTCCCTTTTGGGCTATAGGTCTCCTGGCCCTTTAATTTGTATTTTCAATGCTTGCATTGGTCTTGTTATTAGCATTTTAATTGGAGCAGGGGCTATAGCCTGAGGTGCTGAATTTAAACAGGTTAAGGTTTGATACATTTTCTTAGTCCATTGCTGTAAAGATCTTTTATTGCCTTTTACTTGTTCCTTTAAAAGACCACTTATACTTTTTATAAGACTTGTACCAGTGGGGTTATAAGGTAGATGGGAAGTTTAAACAATATTTTAACCAGTAAATGGAGTTTCTTGGTTACTGTTAATTTGGGCTGGCACCCTGTGCCCTATACAGGGCACTTACTTTTTTTGGTAGCTAATAGCAGCTTGTTGGTTACAAGAGTTCTGTGCCAGTATCTGTGGCAGTGAAAACATACTTTGCAGAGGGGATTGATGTAATTCCTTTGCCATCACTATTGGAGTTTGTTTTGGGCTAATATGACCCATCTGGTGAGGTAATTGTTGCAGTTGGAGTGAGCATGATGGACATTCATGGGTGATGTCCATGACCTGGTGGTGAGTAACTGCTGCCACAGGGCCTGGTAGCCATGATATCTGCCTCTCCTGTGGAGCCACTCTACTGTTTCTCAGGTCCCAATGGCATGGTTTCAGATTTTCATGAGTGTATCTGTCTTAACATCCCCAAGAGGGATGTTAGAGGAGTAGGTAGAAATATGATAGACAGTTACCTGTCATTGCTGGCAGGTGTCCCAGATGTCCTTCCAGAGATTTCTCCCCCACACAGGTCCACCCAGAATAGTTCATTGTTTCTGTCCAGTTTCTAGTAGCTGCAATTCACCCCTGGATAGGGATGGTAGTTTTCAGAGTGACTGGACACGATTGGGTTAAGCTTTCTACTTGCAACAGGGCATGGCATGCTGTACATAGTTTCTTCTTAAAGGGGTTATAGCATAATTTGGCCCCCTTCCACTATTGGGACTAAAGCCCAAGGGCTATTTGCTTAGAACGTTGCCTTTGCCACAAATCCCACCCAAAGTTAATATTGGCATTGGTTACATCCAATTTACAGGGTAAGTTAGGGTCCACTCCCCTTTACTGCTTGAGTCTGTGCTATTTTTTCTTTACTTTATAAAGAGCAGCTTGCTGGGGGTCTTCCATTTCCATGCATAACTTTTTTTAAATTAAAGCATGCAATGGTTTTAATATTTGAGCTAAATAAGGGATGAAGTGTTTCTAGTACTCCCAACAAACCCAAAAAGGCCATTAATTGTTTTGAAGTTTTAGGACATGATAAGATTAAGGTTCAAAAAGCTACTTTGATAAAACAGACTCTCTGCTTTGTATAGTAACATAAACACTTATTTAATTTTTGGCCATTTGAATAGAGTTTTTTTTAAATTTTATTTTTTAATTTAATAATTACCATCTGGAGGTATACACTGAACAAACAGACAAACAAAAAAGAGTTAAGATACAAAAACAGAAAAATAAAATTTACTAATGTGATTTATAATTCTTAATCCTTTGGTGTGGTTCTTTCCAAGCTTTCCATCATTTCACATCTTTGATTTTTACTGCCTTTAGGATGGGGATGAAGGAGACTCATATAACATTAACCACAACTTTTTAGTTTCTTTATTTTTTTCATAATTCAAAGAAGATTTGAACATAAGAGACTTGTGCCCATTTTTCTTGCTGTTTACAAAACAAGTTTAATTTCACTGTAGTATTAACATTTAAAGATTTATTCTCTGGCTAAGCTTTTTGTTATTTCATCTGTATCTAGGCCAAGTTTCATTACAAAAAATAATGAATTTATGCTTCTGTAACCCAGATCCCCCAAATTTAGACCTGTTTTATCAGGATGCATCATGGTGGTGAGCACTCAGGTACCAATGCCTCAATTCCCATGGTGGCAAAAAGAAAGAGAGAGGGCACAAAGAAAACAAATGCACAAAAGACACTGAGCTTCCCCTTTAAGGGAGCAAGGGAGTGGGACTCAAACCCATGAAGCCTTTCCGACTACCACCAAACCTTCACTACCTTTATGAAGGTAAACTAAATGCTAACTCACAGTTAACCAAAGCCAAAGAGAAATGGCAAAATTGAAACTAAATGCTAACTTATGGTCAGCTGGAAGGAAAAAAAATTGAAGTAATAAATAAAGGAATGAACTTTCCTGCCAAAGGAAGGAGACAAACCAGTTCTCTGCCCTAACTTTGTGAGGTGATTCCATTGGTGGCTGGAAACGGACTTCACCTTGGATAACCCCCAAGTCCTTGGGAAAATCCCAAGTGGCTGCTGGAGTCAGGAATGTCCCAGTGTGGACAACCCCTCTGCAGTTCACCTTGGAAGCATTCTCTGGTTACCACTTTTATTTATTTATTTTAGTCCCAGCACAGACACCAATTTGTTAGGCCCCAAAGCTGGGCCTTTGGGGATAACCAAAGACATAGAGAAAAAAACTAACATGAGAGTTAGGTAGAACTTACATTTATTATGTCTGCAGACAGGAGCCAAGGTCAGACTAAAGTGATTCAGACCTGACACCCTCTGTTATGGTTTTATTCTTGCTTAACTACCTAAGTTATTACTTAGCATTTGCTTTGATTATGCATTACCTTTTATGCATATGGATGAATATACATAGCTAGTTATATAATTGTATGACTAGAATGTTCAGGAAATCATGCTTGCACATACATTGCATCATCAAAAAAGGGGTGGGTAACTCCACCTCAAGGTGGGACAGCCAGGGGCTTCTGTGCAGGTCCAGCCAACCAGTTGAAGCTGGTTTTTATACTTTATTTCTTCAACAGGATATTCTCGACCACAAGAAATGAATTTGGCACCAAAGGGGGTTGCCTCTCATTACCTTCTAATTTACATATAATTCTTTCCTTTGTATCCTCACAATAGGGAGAGAAACAAATTACTTTCAGGTATTTGGTCATTCTACATCCATCAAAGGCATTGGAAGAGAAGTGACCAAAAAATGAAAGGTAGGGGTCTTTACAATGCAGTTGGTGAGGTGTTATGTTTTATAACCATTTATGATGAGCGTGTTGATTATTCCCCCACAGTTAAAATGTATATCATGATAGTGCAGCAATCCCATGTCTCAGAACCACCTGTGTAATCCACATGTGCACAAATCAACATTGTTACCAATCCATGTGCATTATATACATGATAACATGAAAAAGGTAGACATAGTCAACTTTTTAAATGTTTAAATATGCCATGCCATGTGTTAATAGAGACAGTTCATTGAAAATTATCATGGATAGGACATTGCACCAGGGAATATGGTATGAAAATATCACCTTCATAGCTCATTGATTGAGGAGAGCAATTTAATTTTAAAGTAAGCCAAATATGAATATATTATGTAAATATTGAACCTAGGATAATGTATGTTACATATACAGAAATATATGTATATATATTTATGTGATTTCTTTTTTTTTTAGTTAGACCAGTAATTTATTAAGGTAGGGAGGAAGAAGAAATGGGAGAAAATAAAAGATCATGGGTTCCTAAGAGAGAGAAAGGGGCTGAAGAGTGATAAAGAGGACTGATTTACAGACTATAATTTCCCATTATAGAGTATTAATGCCCAGGTTTTGCTTGTGTGTTGATCTATGTGGGGGGACATGGCGAGACCAGGGTGCAGAAGGCAAGAGAGAGAGTTTCGGCCTTTGAGCTTGCTTTTTATTTTTTTTTTTTATTGTGGGTAAACATCAAATTTTTCACAATACATATCAATATTTGTACAATGATATATAAATACATATGCATATATGTGCATTTGTTTACATAAATGTTATTTGTTATATATACATATATATATACATATTTTTAAAGGTGCTTAGATTACCTAAATATTACTCAGAAATTACAGGGATTCCCATGTTCCCCACCGCCCACACCTCCAACAACATCCCACACCACCATTCCTCATCTGTGTGGTACAACACCCGCAATGGATATACACATCCTGGGGCCTTGCCACCGAGCATAGACCACAGTTCACATCACAGACCACACTCTCTCCCACCCAGTTCTGCA
>JAQZBX010045940.1:0-20889 GCA_029593785.1 Cabassous unicinctus | reverse complement strand
GGAGTGAAGAGAACTATGTAGAGTAGAGAAGAAATGAGGGGAAGAGACGAGAAGACAGGAAGAAAAGAGAAGAAGGTGCGGACAAAGGGCATTCTAGCAAGAGGGAATAAGAGTAAGGTGTGAGGTAACCTGACATGTTCAAGAAACAGGGAGTAGCAGGAAATGTGGTTTATAGAGTGTCATGGGAAGGAATTTAGATGTTCTCCAGCAGGCACTAGGAAGCCATTTGCGTTTGTAACCATCAAGGAGTGTTCTGGTGCTGGGCTTGTCTGCTCAGGTCCGTTCCTTGCTTTTCCGCTGCTCTGCTGACCCCTGTCGGTTGCCTTCTCCAGCTACTTTTCAGCTGCATGTGGCCAAGGAGAGGTGCAGGTGGGAGACTGAGGGCAGGCAAAAAGGAAGAAGCCAGGGTGTTGCTCCTGGCCTCTCCATCGCAGGTGGAGCTTCCAGCAGCCGCTGTTTTCCTGCATGACCCACAGTTTCCAGCTTCTACCAGTGATCAGGACCAGGGATCTGGCAACGCCACCTTATCCCTTTGCTCCTTCATCCTAAGATTGGAGGTGGCTTCCCATTCCTGCTAATGTTGGGGATTAGCTTCTCGGCCCCTCCACCACCTATAAAAACCAGTTCCCTCTATCAAATTCCTTCTGTTGCAAACACTTGAAGAGGTCTCTCTTTTTCTTGGTTGAAACATGACTAATACAAAGAGAACACTTTCTCCCCATTGCTCTGGTTTTGATGGAGATATTTCTCTAAATCCTCCTGGCATCCTGCTCTATTCCTTCTTCACATGAAAGTCGGTAAATGACTTAGTGAGCGGATAACAGCAATTGGTCCACATTTTTGTTTAGGCGGGTCTCTCCTGGTGGGGTTTGGGGCTGGATTTTAGCATGTTCTTTTGTCCTAGCTAAGCTCTGTCCTCCAATATGGGCTCTTCCATAATAAGGGTGATATTTGAATCTCCACTACCTAATTGGCTCTGAGGGCCAGGTCAAGGTGTAAGTAGGAGATAATTGTGATGCAACCACATCATGAGAGACTTACACTCTGATCTGGCTTATTAAGGGAGGACTTTACCCCAAAACTCCTCTCCCCAAACATATTCTACTAGATGTAAATTCCTCAGGGAACTATTGAGACTATGCCATGGATCCAGATGTTTAATGTCAACGGCAGGTAGTAATGAGGAAAGATACAGGGCCAGCTTCTTGGGTTTGTGAAATTGCATTCACACAGGACCCCGTGCTTAGAAGGGCCTGTGCTTGGTTTAGTGCTCTGTAGTTCCTGCAATAAAACTATTAATTTTTAAAATAAAATTTTATTGAAGTATATCATTCACACATGAACATACATAAACAGTAAGTGTATAGTGAAAGTTGCAAACTTACAAAATAAACATGCAAAATTCTTAATAGATTTTGGACAAAAGCCCTGCTTTTCCATTTTGCACAGGCCCCTGCAAATTATGTAGCCGGCCCTAGTGCTACCTGCCTCTTGGGGCGCACCTTTCTGAATGACTGGGCAAATCCTGGACTCCCAAGCAACTTGGGATTTCAAGGCTGGCAGCATTGCCAAAATTATCCCAGGGAGTTCTCTATGTGGACAGCAGGGGGCAGCAAACTGCCACTTAAGGGCTTCTCCGGGTGGCCCATGGGGTTTTAAAATAAGGCTTCGGAACGTTTTTTATTTAATGAATGCAGGTGACAGGGGGCAGGGTGTTGTTGCTTGGTTGTCTGCTTGTTTTTGTCTTTGAAAACCAGAAACCCTACACTTCGGAGCCGCACGGCAGGCAAAGCGGCTCTTGGTTTTTGCTACTGTGAACACTGTCCATATTGAAGTAGAGCAGTTCCTTTTCTCTTTGAAAGTAAAGCATAGTGATCAGGAATGTGCAGTGCCACATGCCACGTGGGTCCTGATAACGGTCACTCTTCTCTACAAATAGCCTTTCATTGTGTCAGGAATGGGGTCTTCCATGGTTTGCCTCTAATCCTTAGGGCAATCCAACAAGGTCCATATTTTTATCTGCATAATTTTACCGATGAGGAAACCGGACTCAAAAATGTCACGTGATATAATTTGTCCAAGGTCACACAGCTATTAAATGGTGAAATGTAGATATGAAACCTGGTCCACCTAGTTTCAAAAAGTCTTGCTCTTTCCACAAGTCCAACCTGTCTCTATGAGAGACAATAAGGAAAGTGTCGTTTTTGCTTTGTCAGAAGGAATTCCTGTTTCAACTAAATCCCCTAGAGCTGTGCTCAGCCCTCTCTAAGGCACAGTGGACGCTTGCAAATAGGAGAACGCAACCCACCTGATCTGGGATTGCATCTCTCAATTCACAGACAAGATAGGACTTTTTTTTTTTTAACCCTTTTTTTTCTTTTTTATAAAACGCTAACAGTTCACTATGCTCCCTCCTGATGCTCTGTTGTTCTGAGCAGCAGCTCAGTATTGATTCCTGCCTCATGAGGACACTCCCACATTGCCAATCAGTTTTCTAATAATTCTATACAAATGGATTACATTTAGAAGTTATTTTTAAGGCAAGCCTAAAAGCATACTGGTGTCAACCTCAGATGGAGCTGAAATTTCTCTTATTAAGTGGAAATGTTATAATCCAGGAACTATAAACTCAGATGCACACTAGGATCAGGCAGAAAAAAAAAAAAAATGAGAGAAGCAGATCAGATGTAAGAGAGAGTGCATGCCTTGCTGATGGGCATTCACAAATCAAACGCTCTGCTACTTCACCCATCTGAGGAGTGGGATGTATTAGGCTGCTGCGTTTATTTTGCTTTGCCTTAGTAGCTAGGGTATGCAAGGCTGCATGGATAAGGGCTGGGGCAGTGCAGAGGAAGTACCGTAGAGTTACTAAGCGTCGCCCAGTCTGGGTGCAAACCCTGATCCCACCACTTACTAGCTATGGGCCTTTTGGCAACTTACTTTCTCTGAGCCTCAGTTTCTTTATCCATAAAGCAGCGGAGACGACAGCGTGGAAAATGAGTAGGAAGATGGATGCAAGTGTTTACTACAGCCAGCACTCACAAACAGAAATGCCTATGTTATTCCCTGCCTCTACGCTCAGTCTGGTGTTTGAAAGCGAATATTCTGCTCGGACAAAAGTGGCTGCTTCATTTTATGTTTAAATGCCTTCTCCTGTGTCATGCTTTATATAAGCCACCTCAGATGTTTTCAGAAGAAAAGTGTTATTTTAAATCTATAAACAAGCAAACAAAATTTCATAAAAGGCCCTTTCTTTGTCCCCACTGTCCTCCCTTTCGCCCTCTGGGCTGAGGAGGGAGTAGAGCCTGCCCTGAGTCGCTGGCAGAAGGCCCTGCTCCTTAGGCCATGGTCAAGCTGCACAGGGACTTCCTTGGATTTCACAGAGATAAAGCAGAGCAGCTGATCCCCAGAGGCAGCCTCTGTTAATGTGGGAAGGGGTGCCTGTTAGGTTCCCACAGTGTGGGAGCGCCCAGTGGCGGGACCCCATGCAGCAGGCCCTCCAAGGACAATGCTGTGGACCCTCCCCTGCAAGGCTGGGCAGCTGGCCAAGAGGCCTTTTAGCAAAGGATTACAGGTCCAGCTAGGATCAATTGACTCCCTGAGGGATGGGATACACGTCTGGCTGGGAAAGACCATGAATTGGCAAAGCTCTGGGGCACTGCAGGGGCTCCCGGAAGGGAGGAGAAGCCTTCCTCCCCCAATGCCCCTCCAGTTGGAACAGAAGGCCTCCCTCCAACACAGCCTTTGCACCTCTATTTTCCTCTGCCCCTAACAAAGGAAAGAAAATCAAGGAGGTCCTATTTCTGTATGTCCCAAACTCTGACTCCAAACTCCAGGATCAGGATCAGCGTCCTGCTTGGGGGTGGGGGTGGGGGGATCCTCCTTTTGGGGAAGCCCAGGATGTCTCCAATAGCTCTGAGATGCAGCTGGTCAAGGTCCCCCATAGCACTGGTTTTCTGTGATCAGGACACCCAACCCAATAGCATCTGAAACGCTTTGGGATTCTCAGTAAACTGCACATGTGTTAAAACTTGCAACCAACTTTAAAAGGTGCTTCGCATGTTGTTTTGCAATTAAACTACAAAGACCACATTTTGTGGGTGTTTGTGAAGGGGGGGGAGTGGAAATCCAGCGATATCAAAGTAGTTACCACATTGAAACTTCAGAAGCTGCCTCAAATCTTTTGGAATGAGGTTGAGTATTAAATACAAACTTAATTAAAATAGTATCATGAAAATGCAGATCAGTGTCAACTGGATCCAAGACAAGAACTTTGAAAGGGAACTTAATGCAGAAAAAGCCAAGTTGCAGGATCATAGGGAGCTCAAGCATTGGTTTCTAGATTTGGAGATGAGATATGTAAAGTGCTGGGTTGGGTCCTGAATGCATTCCCTCTCCAGCTATGATCTTTGAGTCCCTGTTGGTGGGTGGTCTGGGGCAGGCCTGATGAGGTCAGATCCAATTTGGGGAGGGTCTTAAAGGGTACTGGATTTCCGGGGAGGAGAGCTCGCTATTCTCACCCAGGAAGAAAGGAGAATTTGAGAACCTGACCCTTGACTCTTCTCTTCCTGCTCTTTCCCCTGCAGCTTCTTTCCCCTTCCTCCCCCACAACCTTCTTTGAAGCTCAAAATTGTTGAAGTGGCATTCCACACACCCCTTTCCCCCCCCAGCCTCGTCCTAAGGGCTCAAAACCACCCTCAAGTGGAAACTCTGAAGCTCCGTTTCTTCTGCCTCTAGCTTGGTCACTGCAACCACCTCCCACCTCTAATTTAATCGTCATTCCTTTTTTATAAATATTTGCTGAATTCCTATACCATTTCTATACCGTTTAATAGATATTTGCTGAATTTCTATACCTCTTTTAAACTCAGACCTGTCCACAGAAGAGCCAAACCTGAGAATTCTTGTTCATTGGCCAGGACAGGTGGTGTCCCTTTTGTGCCCTGATGAGGACAGAACCTTAACCTCCTCGTGACCTTATTACTGACCCCATTTTAGGACTAGCAGGTTACTTCTTACATACTTCCCCGGGGGCCAGCGAATCTTCTTAAACCACGGAAGAGAAGTAACATTTACCAAATGCTAACTACATGGACCAGATTCCCAGAAGATTCCCTGGAGGGTCTGTCCCGCACTTCTCATGGTACAGGACTTCAGGGAGCATTTATTAAAAGAAAAAAAAAAAACATGATCAAATTAGAGGTGGGAAAGAGGGCTGCAGGCTCCCAGCATTTGCTCAGGGCCACTTTGGACGTGGCAGTTGGCGGTGAGAAGTTACCAGCCACAGGCCACTGCTGAGTTTGCTGGGAGGTCACCGCCTCTCATCACCGCAGTTTCAGCCTTTCCTTGATGAGACCCTCCAAGAAGTCCACCACCTAAAGTCCAGGCTTCAGCACCTTCATCCTCTAGGATTTGATCCAACCTGGAATGATGATCCAAAGAGTAATTTACAAGCTGACTCTCCTGACATGGGCTCCTGCAAGTCCCGGCGGGTGTCTGCTGGTTTCGGGGGGCGGAGGAGAGCAACCCTTGCTGGCACAGGCGCTGAACACCTGCAGGCCCCAGAACTGTCCCCAGCCCGCCCTTCCTGCAATCTCACGCTGGATCTCGCGTTCCAGCTCACACGCTGGGGAGGGAGAGCAGACATAAAATTCCAGGGGCTGAAAATCCCTCCTACAAGGACATTCCCTCCCCCACCACCTCCTTCTAATTTCCAGTGAAGCGGAAATTTTAACTCTTCGGGGCAAATTTTCAAAGCTGAGTAACTGCCTATTACACACTTAAATCCTGTTATTTGTTAACAGTGTTTAAATGAGTAACCTGCTCCCATTGCTTTGAAAAGGCATCTTTTAATAGGTGAGCAGGCGTTATTAGAGATGAAAAGTCCCTGCACGGTGCCTTCCGTGATGCCAGAGGCTGTTCTGAACTGGCATTCCAAGGCTGGTGAAATAGCTTTCTTTAGAAGAATGTAGAAGGAGGTGGGGTGCCATAAAGGGGGAGAAGGAACATAGAGCCCGTGCATGCCCTAGGTAAGATTTGGGCACCACCCTGCTTGACCTCTCTGTGCTAGTTGTTTAAGGACCTCTCCCCTGATTTCCAGTTTCAGGTGCAGACAGGTGCTACATGCTACCGCTGATTTTCTGGGCTGTTAACAGAAATAGACCCTGGCTTTGAGGACAGAGCAAGGGTGTCAAGGGAAAGAAATGCTTCTGACAGCACCCTCCTTTTTCTCCATCTTTCTTGCTTTCAAATAAGGCCACCTGCCCACAGCAAAACCCCTAAAACTATAACTCCCCTAGTTTTAAGCTTGGCTGTAGGAGCCCTGGAACAAATAAGTGGTCCATGATGATGCCAGGGGCCCTCCAGCTTGGGCCCTTCCGAGCGTCCTGCAGTGCCTACCCCTTGGCTGAGGATGACAGAGCAGTCAGTAGAGGAAAGATGCTCCCTGCATGTAAAGAGTGTTTCCAGAGGCCAGGTAGATTAAAGGGTATTCCCTTTAGCTAGAACCACTAATTCGCATTTTGCCGTATTTAAATTTCTCTCTTTCCATATATATTAAATATGTAGCTGTAGACACATACACATATATCTCTATATATGTTTACACACATATATACATAAACATCCCTCTCTATACAATACATATATGTGTGTGTTATACATATTTTTTAATCATTTGAGAATAAGTTGCATACATTATGCCTCTTTACCTTTTATACTTAGTATGTATTTCCTAAGAACAAGAATACGATATATCAAATTCAGGAAATCTGACATTATACAATATTATTATTTAATCTACAGTCCATATTTCAATAGTGCCCATGTTTCAATAATGTCTTTTATGGATTTTATTTTCCAATTCAGAGTCCAATCCAGAATCACATATCACATTTTATTTACAGCTTAAACCTCCTGGAAGGAAAGAGAGATTTTATATTAAATTCTCCTTACGTGTATGGTATAACAAATAGAGAAGCGAATGTGGCTCAAGTGATTGGACTCCCGTCTACCATATAGGAGGTCCAGAGTTTGATTCCCGGGACCTCCTGGTGAAAAGCAGGCTGGCACGCATGGCAAGCTAGCCCGAGTGAGAGCTGGTCCGCACGTATGGCCCGTGCAGGAGAGCCGGCCCACACGGAGAGCCGGCCCACGCGGACAGCTGGCGCAGCAAGATGACGCAACAAAAAGAGACACTGAAGACAGACAATGAGAGACGCAGCAGATCATGGAGCTGAGGTGGCACAAGAGATTGGGCAGCCTCTCTCCACTCTGGAAGGTCCCAGGATCGGTTCTCGGTGCTGCCTAAAGAGAAGATAAGCAGACACAGAAGAATACACAGAGAGCAGACAGTGAGCCCAAAACAACAGGGTTGGGAGAATAATAAATAAAAAAACAAATAAGCAAAAAATCCAAAAGAACAAATAACATAAGAAAGATGTCATCTGATCTTAAATATTTATCATCCCTCAAATTCATAAGCCAAGTTTTCTATTTAAAAATTCTCAAAAGTTCAAAATGAAAAAATTTCTCAAGATTTTTCAAGACTTCAGATCTTCAAGAGCTCACAGCATATTACCACATTTAATCTTTCTTTTATATGGATACAGCATTATTGCTTTAGGAGAATCCCCACAATAACTTTATGATGCAGAAAGCATTCTCCCTGGCAATGTCTTCTTAGGGGGTGGCCAAGAAATGCTTGTGCAGTGAATGAATGAATGAACGAATGAATCATCTCTTACTTGGGTTACTACAGCAGACTCCCTGGCTGGTCTTCTTACTTACAACCTTGCACCACGGTTTTTTTTCTCAATCCAGTACCAAGAATGATCCTTTTCAAATTTAAGTCAGATCATGCCCAATTCACCTCAACACTGCCTACTGCTTCCCAACTCATCCCGAAGAAATGCTGGCATTTTCACAGTTACCTAAGGGTCCCGCGTGACTTACCCTCCAACACTCCCCACCTGCACTGCCCTCCCTCCCCCATGTCATCCTGTCCGCCACCCTGCTCCCCCTGCTCCAGCCACACTGGCAGCCTTGCTGTTTCTTGCAGGCACCAGGCACACCTCTGCTTCAAGGCCTTTTCATTTGCTGTAATTCGAATCTTCCCCTTTATATCCACCTGGCTTGTCCCACACTTTTTTCAAGTCTTTATTCAAATATTAACCACCTCCCATCCCACCCTCCCACCCTAGAGCCTGCTCTGCTCCCCAGGAGGTTCCTCCTTGCCCAGTTATCCTCCTCCTCCATATCTGAAGGGACATTGGGGGCTGCACAGCATTCTCGTCCCACTCACAGCTTAGGGAAAAGTGGGGACCCCAATTTCCAACTTCTCTCTTTAATTTCAGCTTGCAAACCCAGTCAATACTCTTTGAACTCATCTTATAATCCTTTATCAAATGCAGTCAATGGCAACACAAGCCTGTTACCCAACCCCTTCCTCTAGATCAGGGGCCAGCAAATTGCATCCCACAGGCCAAACCTGACATGCTTCCTGTTTTTAGAAATAAAATTTCACTGGAACAGAGCTACATTCATTTGTTTATGTATTGTATATGGCTGTTTTCAGCGCTACAATGGCAGAGTTAAGTAGTTGCAAAAGAAACCATATGTTTTCCAAAGCCAAAAATATTTACTATCTGGATCTTGACAGAAGAAGGTTGCTAACCCCTGCCCTAGACCTACAAACTCAGTCGACTCATGCTCTGACTTCCAAGTTATTGCAGACTCAGCTTTACAAAACGTTTCACCACTGTGTATGACGGATTGCCATCTTTCCAGCTTGACTTAAGCCTATGCCACATATTTTAGATTTTTTGTTATGGCAATACTCCACTCCTGGTGTTAGGATAATTACACCAGCTGCTACAATAGAAATCTCAGGTGTTTAATGTGACAAAAGTTTGTTTTCTGCTCATGCACGGTCTGAAGCACGGTGGCAGCCATCCTCCATCTTGCAACTGCACCCTGGGGAAGACGTGACCTCCAAAGTCACCAGAGCAGGTTAAGAGAGAGGTAGAGGAATGCTACTGTTTAACTGCCTTTCATTCCATTGGTCACGACCTAAATACAAAGTGGACTGGGAAATTTAGAGGAGCACTTGAATGTCAGGTGAATTTTAATCATTTCGAATGCAACACTGATCCTTTACCTCCAAGCAAGATCAGATCTCAACTCTTCTCCATAAAAGCCTCTTGGAGGATTTTCATGGAGTGGGATTCCACAGTCTATTCTAGAGGGCCTGGAAGCCTTTCTTCATATCCGGCTAAAGCAGAGTTTCTTTTACCTTGAGAACTCCTGTTGCATTGGATGAAGTAATTCAATGTAAGAAAAGGGGTGTGTGTGGAGGAAGGGAGAGGAGAGAAGCCTTCTGAGAAAGAAAGAGATACTTGAAGTAAAAAAGAGGGACAGCCAAAAAAGACGAAAGGTCTTCAGAAGTCTATGAACTGTGCACAGGCATCATTTAAACCCAAGCTATCATTATGACTACAAAGCTATTTACGTATTTCAATGTTATTATTTAGTATAGTGAATCAAGCGTTTTATGACTAGAAGTAACTTCAAAAATAAACTTTGGTTTCCCCAAGCCATTGAAGAAAGGTTCAGAGTTCATTTCTGCTCAACACATCAAGGTAGGAAATTGCATTTTCTATCAAAAGGAAACGTTGAGAGAGCTTTGGGGGGAGAGGTGGGTCTTTGGCCAGATAGACAAGAATTTGGGCTCTGTGCCCAGTTCTTTTTTCTGACCCTGTTCATGGCCCTTTAGAAGTCACATAACCTTCTTGGAACCTCAGTTTCTCCCTCCAAAACAATCACCACTTGCCTTCCTGGGCAAGTTGGATGATTAATAATGACACAATGTTAGCAAAGTTTCTTTGAGGTCTTTGGATGAAAGACAACCTATAAACTCTGCTAAAGATTTACTGTCTTATTAAAGAAATAGCTGCATTATAGTACTCCGCTAATAAATGTTGCCAAAGGTAAACGTTCTCCATTCAACTTGGCAAGAACAGGGAAACAGGTTTGACAAAGACAGACTTTTCAGCTGTAGCAAGTACAACGACTAGTGGTGTGATACAAGGTCATAATTTTTTCTACTAATATTGCCCAGAAACATATTTGGGATCTATATATACATTGTCACCTAGAGTTATTACTTATGGAACCAGCCATCTAACTTACATGATAACTGATAATGAACAAAATAGACATGTAGCATAGCTTTCTTCCTTTATTTGAGTGTGAAAAGAATTACAAGGATTTCTCCCCAAAATGTAATAACCAGAATCCAGGTAAAGCAAGGTAAAGCTGCAAGGGGAAAATGGGACACTATGCGAGGACTGTTTTTTTTTTTTTTAGCATCCTGAAAAATTAGACAGGAAGACAGGACTGTTGGCCTCAGAGGTAGGTTAGAGAGAGAGAAAGATTTCAGAGGTGCTATTAACTCCTGTTGTTCAGGTTTCTCATTAACTGAGCAAATCTACAGAGGCTCACACACACCCAGTCCCTGTCCCCTGGACACTGTAGGTCATTTCTCTGCTTTTGTGGAAAGGGTTAAGGACTGAGTCCTGGAGACTATTAGCTCTGCCAGTACCTGTGTGACCTTGAGCAAATTATTTTCTGGGCCTCAGATGCCTTATCTGTAAACTGAAGACACTAGGTGAACAACAATAATACTACTATTTACTGAGCATATATTACATGCCAGGCCCTTTGTGATGCACTGTACATGCCTTATCTTGTTTAATCCTCTGAGATAGGTGCTATTACCTCCATTTAACAGATGAAACTATGGCTCAGAGAGGACAAACTCTTTTATGCACAGTCACTTATTTGATAGAGTTTATTATATGTCAGATGCCAAGAGTCAAGGGAATAGATTTAGTCCTCACCCATGATGAGCTCACTATCTGGACGAGCTTCACACTTCAGGAGTCATAACTCCTCTCAGGAAGATGGAAGATTGGGGATTTGAGCTCAGATCTGTGTGAAATCTTAGGCTTTTCAATGTACTGGATCACTGCCCTCAGTAAGCAAACATCTTCAAACAGTCAGTCAAACAAACAAACGCCTTCTCTTGATCCCATTTTACTCACCAGCTACGACTCCATCTTGTTGCTTCTCCTTACAGTAAATTCCTTGAATGAGTTGTCTGCACTAGTTGTCTCCAAGTCTGTTCCTCCTATTGTCTCTTAAACTCACCCCACCCAGGCTTTTGCCCCCACAATGCCACTGAAGCTCTCATCACAGTCATCAGCTATCTCCACATTGCTAAATCCAATGGGCAATTCTCACTCATTGTCTTACCTGACTCAGCAGCATTTGACATAAGTGCTCATGTCCTGCTCCTTAATACTCTGACTTCCCTTGGCTTCTAGGACTCTACTCTCTCTTGGGTTTTTAACATCTTCTTTTTAGTCTCATCTACTGATGTCTCCTCAGCGCTCCAGAGTCCTAATGTTGCAGTGTTCCAGGGCTCAGACCTTGAACCTCTTGTCCTCTCTGTTCACACTCACTCCCTTGATGATAACATCCAGGTTCAGGGTGTCACATAAGGTCTTTATGCAGATAACTCCCAAACTTATCTCTGGTCCAGGCCTTTCTCTTACATTCCAAATTGATAAATCAACTGCCACTCATCATCTCCACTTGGATGTCTAATAGGCACCTTGGATGTCAGCATGTTCAAACGTGAATTTCTGATCCTCTCTCTGAAACCTGTTCCACTTGCAGCCTTCTTCATCTTAGATGATTGCAACTTTACCCTTCCAGTGTCTCCAGCCAAAACCCTGACTCATTTTTAACTCTTCTCTGGTTTTTAGACTCCATATCCAATCCATTAGGAAATCCATTGGTTTCTACCTTCAAAATGTACCTAGAAGCTGACAGATTCTCACCACTTCCACTGCAGCCATCCTGGTCCAAGTCATCACTGGCTCTTACGTGGGTGTCTATTCTTGTTTGGATTTGTACCAGATGCCGAGAATATAGATGAAGAGGACACAGTCCCTGCCTGCAGAGAGCACACAGTGAGGAATAGGGACATGTAACTAGGGGATCACAATGCATTGCAGTGAGTCCTGCAGTAGAAAATTGGGAGCTTAGAGTCCCTCCTCTAAGCTCAGATGGCAAAGCTACTTACCTTAGCCCTCTGTCTTTAATCTGACCACAATGTAGTAGGCATCATAAGGTCAATTAAAACAAAAAACACCTCATGTTCCATTCACTGACTTGGTCCCATTTGCTTATAATACTCCAATGCTTGCCTTTCTACCTCTTATCTTATCCTTTTCTTCCCATTGTCATACTCACCCATGACTTGGAAGTGAACCCACAATTCCCCAGCATTGACATACAGTGTGTGTTTCCCTAGATGTGACTTACACTCTCCCTCTATCTCCTGGCAACTTTGGCTAATTGCTCACTGGACCAGCTCGGGCCCTGGGGGCTCAAATCCAGCAGCCTGGCTGGTGCTGAGTCCAAGGAAGGGGCCAGCAACTGTAAACCCTGATAGTATCTCAAATTCCCATCGACATGGCCAGCTATGGTGCTTAATTAAGAACAACTGGCTTTTGGGACCTGGCAATACCATTTCTAGGTATATACCATTGCTAGTGACACAAATAGACATCTGCACACCAATATTCATAGCAGCGTTATCCACAATTGCCAAAAGCTGGAAACAACCCAGATGTTCATCAACTGATGAATGGATCAACAAATTGTGGAGTACACACACAATGGAATATTATGCACTGGTAAGAAGAAATGAAGTCGTGAAACATATGATGAACCTGGAGGGCATTATGTTGAGTGAAGCAAGCCAGACACAAAAGGACAAATACTGTATGATTGCCCTATTATGAATTAAATATATTATGTGAAATACAAATAAATATATTCTGTGAAATATGAATACAGGTAAAATTGCAAATATAATACCATTTTTCTTTGAAGTTGAACAATTGTAGGCCAATACTACAAAATGTTAATATCAGACAAAAAAAAAACAAAAAACTTTATACTAAGTGAAAGAGACCAAACACAGAGCACTACATATTGTATGATTCCATTTATATAAGATGTAAATATAAATCAATTTATAAAGATGAAATTAGATTAGTGGTTATGTAGGGCTGGGGAAGGACTGCCAAGAGGTGTGGAGTCTTCCTTTTTGGAGTAATGAGATTGTTCTAAAATTTTTGAGATGATGAATGTACAACATTGTGATTATACTAAAAGCCATTGATTATACACTTTGGATAGATCATATGGCATGTGAATATATCTCAGTAAAACTGCTTAATAAACAAATAATTGTGCAAGAATAGCCTGAAATAGCAGCTATGTATAGCAGAGAAAACAGAGAGAGTGAGAGGTAAAGAATTTTCTTTGTCTTTTTAAATTATTATTATTGAAATAATGAAAATGCTCTAATAATGATGAAGGGATGAACACACAACTATGTGATTATACCAAATACCATTGATTGTATACTTTGGATGAACTATATGTTTTATTAAAATGTATCAATAAAATTTATTTATTTGTTTTTTTTAAAGAACAATTAGCTTGGCCCCATTAGTATCAGAAATGCCTGTTTATTCTCCTTTCCATTTGATTTTCACTGCATCCCCTTGATATGGACTCACTAGTTTTTCTCCTTTCCTCCAACCTCTCCCCAGCCAATCTCTCTTGTACATGGCTTTTCAAGTACATATTGCTAAACCACTCACTGCCTTGGCCACATCCAAGAAGCCATCAAAGGCTTCAAAGGCTCTTTGTTGCCTACCCAATAAAGCCCAAACACATTAGCAATCAAGGCCCTGCACATTTGGCCTCAACCTGCTTCACTCATCTTATCTCCTAGTATACTTCTGCCTGACTCATGGAGACCATAACATGCAAGTGCTTCCCCAGATGTGCCTCTTCCTATGCCCCCCACTTTGCAAGGAATACTCTTTTCCCCTTCTCCACCAAGACACTATTTTCAAGGCCCAAGTCAAGTCTCTCCCCATCCAAGCTCACTGTGTTCTACGTAGCTCTGCTTCCTCTGAAATCACCAGCAACTAGTAATGTCCTTACTTCCTTGGTGTATCTCTTGCAATGTAGTTTTATTTTCTTTTTCCACATCTATACTACTATTGAGACTTTCTGTGGTTTATGTCTTCTCTCTTTTGGCTATATTATGAACCCTCAGCCTGGCATAGTCAAGGACTTCAGACTTGGAGAGGATGGACTTCAGAGTCAGACAGACATGGATTCTAAGGCCAGCTCTCTTATTGACTTGATATGTTTACCTTTGGCGAGCCCCTAACCCTGGAGCCTCAGCTCCCTCATCTATAAAATGGGGATAATAATTCTCTCATAAGATTGTTGTGAGAATCCCAATAAGACAGCAGACATGAAACTGTCTAAGAGAGTATGACTTGTAGTTTTTCCTCCCTCTTTGTGTTCCACATGAATGCTTGCAAATCGAAAATTTTGAAAATCTGTTGATTTAGTTTTAAAACAATATGTATATAATTACCTTGAATTATAAACAATTAGAGAATCGTCTGTAAAAATATGGACATCCATTTCTGCAATATACTTCAGTACAACAAAACACCCAGAAATGATGGATAAATTTAGCAAACTTCCTTTTGAATGCACAACCAAACTTTCAAAAGAAAAAGAAAAAGGAAGAAAATGCTCTGGTTCTCAGGGGCCAAACAATGGAGAGGAAGGTGAAAATAGCAGTTGTAAGTAGTATCTGACTTTGGCTGTCCTTGGAGGGTAGGGTTGTCAATTTTGAATTTCATTGCTGATTCAGAGCCCTGCCTAAAGCCAATACATTGTAGGAGCATATTCCAGAAAAATTCTGCCCATTTGTAAAGCACTTTGGGTAAGAAAAAAATTTTCCCTTCAGAGAAATTGTACCCAGAAGCCTATTGTAACCACAGGGTTTTGAGGTTCAAACTTACACTACCTGAGTGGCTGGGGATTCCCCAATAATTTGACACAAGAAACGTCCTGAACTGGTACTAAGCCTGGCAGAAGCAATTGCAAGAACCTCTTTGAAAATGCTGCACAGAAACCCCACAGTTAAACCCCACTGAATATCAGTCCACAATCTATCACTATGAAACACACGAGGAAAAAAATCTCACATGAAACAGGAGAAATATGCAAACAGCAGCAGCAGCACAGTGACGACAGAAGCCCTCACTCACCTGGCAGTGGTTAGACTCAACCAGTCTCCAAGGAGCACTCTGTCAGCCTGGGAAACGAGTCTTTAACAGCGTAAAGCAATTTAGACAAATCCCAATTTAAGAATGGCTTTGTTCCACAAGGTAATCTGCATATCTGTTAATCAGATATCAGAATGTCATTTCCCTTAGAAAACAATGCTTTACTCATTAGCTCACAAATGCTCAGAACCATTTACCAAATAAGAGGCACAATTTCCGACATAAATTTGTACTCAATAAAAATTGGTGAAATGAATTCATAAATGAATGAAAGAGCCTGTTAGATCTGATCCAAGTTCAGGACAGCAGAGCATGGGACCAAAGGGTGTAGAAGGAGAAGGAGTAATAAGTTTTATTTGCTTTCCTGGGCACAAGTCAAGCTGTCCAGAAGACTTGTAAATAGGTAAAGTTTGCCTTAGTCACTCATCTACCTCCCCACGCTGGCCCCAGGACCTTTCCCAACTGGTGCTAAACCCTGGACTACATGGACTCAACAACGCTGTCCTACTCCCAGGTGCCCCTTGCCCTTACCATCTCCCTGGCGCTGGGGATCTTAGCTCCCTTGCCTTCAGGAAAGCAGTGGGACTGGCGACCAGGATAAGGTACGAATGACTCCCAGCCATTAAACCCCAGAGCTGTCTGCAGGTCTAAGGGATGCTTATTTTTCTCAAATGAGTCTCTATTTGGCATGAAAAAGTGAAAGGAATACATTCTGGCTATGCAGTCAGGATGGGGCTGGAGCTGAAAACCTTTGCCCATTCCTACTTGCTGGAGAATCCACCTTTAGAACCATCTTCATTCACTCACTTATTCATTCATTCAACAAATATTGGGTGCTTACTTGTGTTCAAGGGCTTCGGGATGCAGTGATAAGCAAGACTGAAAATAGCCATGTGTTCATGGAGTTTTCTTTCAGCAAGGGGACCGATAATAATAAACAAATGCATACAAAAGATAAATGCAGCCATCAGTGTTATTAAAAAATAATGCCAGGGTGAAGTGAGAGACAGCAACCCTCCCATTTTTTACATCTTTCCTACCACCTCTGGTGAAGGCAGATTTTTTTTTTTTTTAAAGCTTCAGGTTTTTTTTGAGCCGGCTGTCCTGGTAGCTGGGTCACTCTTAGGGGCCCAGGGGGAGGACAGTGAATGTATGGAGGTGTCAAAATATTTGTAGAAATGTCTTTACCTGCGAGGATAATTGCATCACTCTGTCCGATTGCGCTACAGTTCACTCACACACACTTAAGGAAAGCATTACTTGTCTCTGCCTAGCTATTGATTTCAATGCAGAAAGGGAAGATTTCTCACATGTAAACCTTTGAAACAAAGGCAGAGCTTGAGTCGAGATGGAGGTGACGAATAAGTAGTCACAAATAATATGTGGGCTTGCATTCACCTCTGCAAGCAGTGCACTGGGCTGCTTCCTGGAGACTGTTGACAAAGGAACTCGAGAAGACAAAAACCCTTTTCAGTAATAAGAGGACACTCTCTAAAGTGCAAGGAGAACCATGTTCTGCTGGTGATGGATGAGGGGCTCATTCTCCCCTAACTGCCCCCACATAAGCTGGAGCCCATTGATTCCAGAGAGTAAGGGAGCATAATCTGCCCGTAGATCTCACATGCTCTCTGGAGCTGCTGAAAGACCTGTGGGGAGTATCCTGCACCCCCCACCCTGGGGGGTTGTTTCTCTGGAGAAGCTATGTGCTCTTGGAGCAGTCTGAGCTCCTTCCCTCTTGTCCTGGTCTCAACATTCCAGAGATCTTCCCAACATCAATGAATGAAAAGTCCTTTATACTTGATTCTTATACTTTTATACTTTTTTATATTTGAAAAGTCATAGTGAGGAGAGCTTAAATTTCCCCTTTAAAAAAAAAATGCTTTTTTTTTTTCTATTAGTGAGTATGGGTGCCTCCTCCAAATCTCCAGCTCTTACTTGGACATGAAACATTATTTCTTCTTCTTGCCCTTCCAGGCCTGGGGGGTGGGAATGCTGTCCGGCTTTTGCAAAGTTATGCCCAATATTAAGCTAGTGTCTCGATCCCATGAACTTGCAAAATACATTATATACCATCATTATATTCTCCACAAATCATTTCTGATCAAGGAACACATTTTACAGCAGAAGAAGTGAGGCAATGGGCCAATGCCTATGGAATCCACTGGTCTTTGTAAGAAGCAGCTGGCCAAAGAGGATGTTGGAATGGAATGGTGTACAGAAGACTCATTGATGGTACCAGTTGGGAGAAGACACCCTGAGAGCTTGAGGTTAGATTTTACAGGATGCAGTACATATTTTGAATCCATAACCAATATATATTGCTGCTATTCCCACAGACAAAATACATGGGTCCGAGTATCAAGGGATGGAAGCTGGAGGAGCTCCTCTCACTATTTACCTAATAACTCAAAGAATTTTTGCTTTCTGAACAACTTTGAGTCCTATTGTGTTGGAGGTCTGAGTATCCAAGGGAAGAATGCTTCCATCAGGTGTCATGATGGGTTCCATGAAACTGAACTACTGTGTGCTCCTCAGGCTGCTAAACTAAAAGGCAAAAGAAAGAAGTTACTCTACAGGGTGCTGTGACTGGTCCTGAGTACCCAGGTGAAATTGGATTAGTGCCATACAAAGAGCATGGAGGACTCTGTCCCAAGGGATTCTCTGGGGTACCTCACAGTACTTCCATGAACAACAGTAATTATTCATGGATTTCAAAATATTCAGGTGGGATTGCAACTAAATATTCAGGAGGGGCTGACATTAACATCACGCAGAGACAGCTACTATAACTATCATCCAGGAATAGGTTTTGGGATTTTGTGTCTTCCTGTTTGGGGCAAAGGGTAAGAATGCCTTCATTTGTACAAAGGATAGTTGCATCTTGTTAGGCACAAGTATCAAATTGTATTGTTGTATGACGTTCAAAAGGGTGTGTATGAATGCTGAGTAGCCAAAGGGGTGGACTGTGTCAATTGCAAAACTATTATTCCAAACTCACCCTTCTATTTACTGAATTTTGATGCTGGGGCTGGGATTCTGTAGTTAAATTACTCCTTTGCCAGATGGGTCTCTGTTACATTCTGCCAATAAGAAGCACTAAATGGAGACCGGAAGGCAGAAAGTTGAAGAAGAGACTTGCCTCTTCCAATTTTGACTTGCTATTCCTGCCAGCATTCCCTAAGTAATAGTTTGTCTTTCTGGCAGTGTCACTTGGTTCCAGTTCACAGGTTTTTTCCATACTCCCAGAATCAGCCTTGTTGTACCCACTCAGAGTTACCAGCACCAGCTAACAGCACCCTCTTCTCAGAGGTCTGGGTCCCAGCTCTACTGAGTCCTTCTTCCCAACAAATGACTCCAATCTTTCCCCTTTGGATCCCTACCTCTAAATGTAGTAGCTGTTTCATGTAGTTACTAAATCTATGCATATTAGTTATCTATTGCTGTGTAACACATTACCCCCAAAGTTAGCACCTTAAAAGAACACACATTTTTTTTTAATCTCAGAGTTTCTCTGGGTCATAAATCCGGATGCAGTTTATCTGAGTGCCTCAAGCTCAGCGTCCCTCACAATGTTTCACTCAAAAGTTGGTCAGGCTGCAATCTCAAGTTTTGACTGGGGAGCATCTACTTCAATCTTCCCTTCAACCTTCCCTTTTTGTCCTTCCCGTCCTCCGAGACCTGTTGAATCAGCTCATCATATCAAATTTTTTCTGTTCATACACTCAGGTAGTTTCTGTTTTTCTGACTGGACTCTGATAGAGCTGGCCCTGCATGCTTACTCCCTTTAAGCTGCTCTGTAAATAGTCCCTTCATTAAGGGCTCTAAAATTTGAACCCACTGGAATGAATTCTTTTGTTGCTGGGACACAGACTGATAGAGTGGATAGCCTGAAGTTGCTAGTACTCATCTGGGGTTTGATAGGTCTTGGTATTGTGATGTACTGTATCTGGAATCAGAATACCAAACCTTCATTTCACATTTTGTCACTCATCCTCTGTGACCTAGGGTAAGTCACTTAACCATTCTAAAACCTAAGTTCTTCATCTGAAAAGTGGTAAAAATAAAGCCTTTCAGAACTAAAATGAAGATTAAATTAAAAATGTTTATTTGAACCTATAATTAACAATATACCTGTTATATATACGTCCCAGAGACTTATATCTTTTGGCTGTTCATATGCCAGTTGAGCCCTGAATCGCAGCTGAGTTGCAACCAACACCTACTCTCCTCTTCATCAGACTCGCCCAGGACAACTAACAAAATGATGATGATGGACAACGCCCATCCCAAAAAACAGAGTATCTACAACTGCAAGCAAGACAGTTCCATCCATCTGCCCCCATGGGATCTAAGCCCCCTCTCAATCAGAAGCAGAGTGGGCATCACCATTCCAAAATCCTCAAGACTGAGGAATGAACAAACATAAAGGGGGAATGCAACCATGGACCAAAGTAAACTTATTATTATTCTAGTAATGGAAGAACTTGTAACACTGATATAAAGATAGCTATCACCAGAGGTTCTGAAGATGGGGAGAAGAATAGGTTTAACATGGGGATATTGGAATTATTCTGCATGATATTGCAATGACTGGTACAGGGCATTATACATTTTGTCAAAACCTGTAAAATTGTGCAGTGCAAAGTGTAAACCGTAATGTAAACTATAGACCAAGGATAGTAGCAATGCTTCAAACTTTGTTCATCAATTGCAACAAATGTACTACACTAATGAAAGACGTTGTTAATAGGGGAAAATGTGAGAGAGGGAAGGGGTATATGGGAATCCCCTATATTTTCCATGTAACTTTTCTGTAATCTAAACTTCTTTAAAAATAAAGTTTAAAACAAGGTAAGGGCCTGGCAGAGTGTCTATGACATAGTAAGCTCTCAAGAAAAAGCATTATTGTTAGAAAATGTATCCTGATGTTCAATCAGATTTAAAAAGCCTACTTCCCAGGATTGTGGGGATAGAATTACGTCATGGATGCATAGCACTTCAGGCTGCACTTGCCAGTTGACCAGTGCCTAATATAAGCACTTGTTCTAATTCCCTTAAAAAACAAAAAAAAAACCCCAAAACTTTTAGAATATAATTTGTTTGTAGGTTGGAAGGAATTAACTTGGTACCAAAATTAGCAAAAACCCATTTTACTTATGAACTAGATTTAAAGATTCTTAAAAAATTAGTGATCCAATCAGCAATTCTTTCTATTTTTCTCTTTCCCACTGTCTTTCTCGTTCCGTATCATGACCACCAAAGATTTATTTCAAGAATATTTATTTTTAAAAATTAATTTAAAAATAGTGCTTAAGGTATTAAACTTCACATTTTTATCCTGGAAAAGTCAGTTATGAGGATTCCACAAGGTTACCAAGTAATGCAAGCATCCGTTTTTAAATGTATGGCTGAAGTTGATGACATCAATTTATGGAATGCTAGTAAAAATAATAAATTTTAATAATCTGTTTCATCTTCCAAGTACTCTTAAAAAATTTTTTTGGGGGGGTTAATCATCAGTCCCTGACTACAATTAGCCACAACATTCCTAGTTAAGATGATGTCAGAGCTCTAAGATTTTTTTTTCAAATACACGTTTCGTGGGTGTCAATGAAAATTTAACAGAAGATAAGAAACCTGAAAAAAAAAA
>JAQZBX010045939.1:0-20905 GCA_029593785.1 Cabassous unicinctus | reverse complement strand
AGGGGTAGGGTGGGAGAGGGAAGGAAGATGAGAGATGATACATAGAATATCATGCTAGCATTGAGTCCTGGTTACAATAGCCAAGGCGATTGTTACCTCATTGCTTCTTTTGATCTTCTCATCTCACCCACTAATTTCCAGTTTCAGGAATCTTCCCATTTTTAATTTTTTCCTTAAGCTATTTTGAGTTACAACTCTGTAAAATTCCATCTAAAGGATTCTTGATTAATACAATATGTTTAATAAGGTGATAATATTAAAAAACATATAACAATAGCTAATACACATTTTGCATTTGTTACATATTTTGGCTGTTCCAACTGATTTATACTATACATGTCAACTTCTTTAATCCTCACAACCACCTTATAAAAATTTTGTGGCAAAGTGAGGTTAAATAAATAGCCAAAGAAGCATGGGAAGAGTTGTTATCTGTGCCCATCCAGTCTGACTCCAAAACTGCCTTAAACCATGTTTATATATTGAAAAGGAGAGAGAAGATCTGTAGAAGCACTGAGGGCACTACTTTTGGTGTGATGGGGCCTAAAATTTGTTGCATATCTTGCTGACTTGCTGTCAATACTGAAGTAGGGGCTTTATAATATTAATATCACTTAACTTTCACCAGAACCCTCTGATACAGACAACAAGAATACTCTAACTCTTAAATGTCATGTAGCTTATCCAAGATTCACAACTTGTGAGAAAAGGAGACAGGATCTAAATAGCCATCTGAACCCAAGGTTTGTGTTCTTCACTCTGCTGGACTGAAAAGAGACATCATGTAAATGTGAAGACAGGAAGGTTACTTTAGGTCAAGCCAGACATAGGTTTTTAACAATAAATAACCTGCTTTAGGAAAGAAAGATAAACTTCTCTTTCTGCATACATTCTCATAGCAAACCAGATGTAACTCTTTAAATTTGATTTGATCTTACAAAAATAAAGTGCTATGCAAATAAGTAGAGGAAGAAATGTCCAGGAAATGTTAAGGAAAAGCAATGAGAACTGAGTTAGGGCTTAAAATGTGAATGGAATTGGCCAGGCAAAGGAATAGGGAGGCAGATATTCAAGACAAATCAGAATAGGTTGAGCAAAGTGTGAAAGTTATTCACTGTCAATGGATTTTAGAAAGTGTGAAGTGGCATGACTATGATGAAGCTGGAAAGATCAACTGGGGCCAGGCTGTTAAGCACTTTGTTTGCTTAGATAAACCAAATACAGGAGGCAAAGGAGAGTCACCATAGTCTTTTATACCAGGGAGTGGTGTGATTAATTACTTCATGAATATTTATTGCTCATCCATCATGTAGAAAATATTGCTCAAGTGCTATAGGAATTGGGAATCAAAGCCTATCCTGACATTACCATGAAGATGGACATCAGCCAAGTAAACACATAAGCTATAGTGAAATGACTTCTGTAATTCATGTACAGGCAAAGTTATAGAGCACTATGTAGAATGCTCTTGATATGAACCCCAGAATAAATTGAGATATAGAGGGAAACCAGAGATTGTTTCTAAGGGAAATTAAAAAATTAAGAACAGGTACACATTAGGTATGATTAGTGGTAAGCCATTTCCTTTTTTTCATGACTACCTCCAGTTTTGAGTATATGTCCTATCAAATCATTTTAATGGATGTTTACTAATACTGTAGAGTACATTAAAGAAAGAGTAGGTGGGAAATTTGGAAAAATAACTCCATATCAGCAGCTATCATTCTGTGAGTTAATGATGCATATTTTTTTAAATATGAAAAATTAAAATGCCATAGATATTGTTTGGTTGTCCATATTTTGCCCAAATATTTTGTCATCTAGTTTTCATTGGAGTCACATCAAATGCTTATATAGGCACATAGCAGCCTCTCAAAAAATATTTGTGAAGTGAATAGACAGTGTACATCTCCTTTCCTCTAAACAAAAATGTGTTTGGAATTATTAATGCACATGCTATCATAAATGTTTACTATAAATATTTAAAGTTATTTTCCTTTATCTCTTTTTCTACCCAGAGTTGATTGCTTTCCAGCTCATAAGTGAAAGGTCACCACTTATAAGTAGAAGAAAATGAAATCGGTGACTCATAAACACATTTATTTAAATGGAATCAGGCAGCAAAATCTAATTCCATATATAGTATTGTGAATTATTCATGTTTTTTATAGAAGTGGGCCACAAGCATTTGATGGTATTTTGTACATTCTAACATTTTTATTATGCTGAGTCCTATTGTGCTGCAGATTTACAGTAACTTTACAGGTGTCCTAAAATCATAAATGCTAAGACATTAACCCCTCAGTATACATTGTGTTAATTGCTATAGTATTTTCAAAAAGCCTAATTAGTTGACACATGTTTGAATTAGTCAGAAAACCAAATACCTGAATTATTTTTAGTTGTTGGCTTAGTAGGAACAAATAGTGATTATAAAAACTAAAATGCTCAGAGAAAATAGAACATAGCTGACTTATTTATAAGATTGTTGATTTATATTCAGACTGAGCTGGAATTGTTAGCATTACTAAAAGCATTACCAAGGTTCTATAATCCTCAGCCATTCTTAATTATATAATTGACCTAGTTCTCCTAATATACAAAGAGATGTTATTTCCCATATATACCTATTAATTATAAATGGAAAGAGGAATTAAATGAAAACAAAGTCCCTGAAGCTTAACTATTCAAAGAAAGCCTCAGTTTACATCAGTCTGATTTAAATATTCATCCCTGTGATTCTGTGCCCATAATATTTTGTTTTTCTGGCAACCTTGTGTTCTTTCCACTATCAATGGTAATACTTAGAAGAGGGAAGACACATGAATAGAGTGAGATGCTCACTAGCGCTAAACAGAAAAATAAGCATTTGAGTTAAAAATGTCCATATGCAAAAATACGGATAATAATGACTAAAATACCACATATTAGTTATGTTAGTTTAAAAACTAGAGCAACTTAATATCAATTAGGAAATTTGAAATTCAATGCCTTCTCTTTCAGTAAATCTAGTTTTTTCTTTTTATATATTGATCTAGTGACCAATAAATTTATTTCCAGTTTCCTAATAGTGATAAGTTCATGTAGTTTTTAAAAAACTTGTGAGCATTATTTTGTTATTTTGTATATAGAAATAGAGGCATTTTGTAAAAATATAATTTAGAAAAAGCACAAAACTGGAGATTTTGATTCATCAGGTAAGTCTTCTTTCAATCACAGACCTAACTTTTCTAGATCTCAAATTTTTAATCCATAAAAAGAGAACATAACTGCCATGCTTGCAAAGTGGCTGTGAATTAATAGACACAATACCATTTTTTAAAACATTTTTATAAGACATGAAAATTCAAGATGTTAAGAGATCATTGTATAAAAGTGCATGATTGGTTTACAGAAATGATAACGTTTAATATAAGTTTTATGTAAATAATCTTTAGATGCTTAGTAGACAAAGATATAATCTTTCTGACCCATTAATGCCTATCTTCACGCTAGCCAGAAATAAAGCTTTATGCAATATTGAAAAACTATAAACTTGTTCTGCCTTACCTTTCTTTCATTGAACTTTAATGTTGTCACACCACATACCTTTAGAGAATAGAGCCAATTGTTGTTATTTTGAAATAGCCAGAATGCAGGACACAATTTCTGAGAAGTGGCAGGATTGGCAGTTCTCATTACAATAGTTTAAGATACTTGTTAAAGAAGAAAATAGCCTTATGAATCTTGAGCTGATAGAAAAAGGATGTACTCTAAATTCAAACAGAAGGTCCAGTGAATAAAACTTTATCCTATTAAGAAAACAAAAGGAAAAGAATGGAGAATAGAGAAGAGTCTTACTTGAGATTTACTTATAACAATTGTAGCTACAAAGAAAGGTGATAGTTTTATGATATCAGGGTATCTCTTTCAATGAGTAACTGGAACTGGTAAAGTGATACCCCAGCAATTGGATATACTCACAGAGTTATAGTTACTAATGAGTTTTCTTGCAGCTTTAGTTAATAATCTCAAAACGTCAATATTTACAAATAATTTTTCAAAGGTGTAAAATGGCTCTATGTAGTCCACATTCAATAGGTGTCTTACCTGGCATTCTAACTAACTATTTTTTGAAATACTTTTATGCCACTAAACTACATGAGAGCAAACACTTGGCTGATTGATATACCAGTGGTCTTTTCATGGACATATCAGCATGTTCTTGCAGGTAAGTGAATCTTGTAACAAACATTCCTTCAAGGTTTTTAAGAAAGTTTATGACCTTTTTCAATGGATCACATATATAGTGAGAACTTGATAAAAATTTTGGGTCCACCCAATAAATACACATACATACATCATTCTGCTTGCCATTTAACAATGTTCACAGACCCATAAGGCATGTTTATGGGTGCTCAAGGACAGGGGATGCAAACCTTTCTAAAAAGGGCTAGGAAATAAGCATTTTTGGCTTTATAGGCCATGTGGTCTCTGTTTTAACTATTCAACTCTGCCACTGTGCACAAAAGCAACATTGGCAATACATAAACAAATGAACATAACTATATTCCAATAAAATCTTATTTACCAAGCAAGCAGTGAACTGGATTTGGCCATTGGCCATAGTTTGCCCACCTCTGTTTTAAGGGTCTGGTGACACCAGATTAAAAACCCTTGGAATGGGACATAGTTTTAATGGTTAGGACTTCAACCATCTGGTGTTCAAAGTCAGTACTTCCAGTATTCTTTGCTTAGGAAATTCATTATTATCTAAGACAAGTTTCTGATCTCATGGGAGGCAGGATGGGGGAGGGGAGAGAATGGAAACAGAAAATTTTACAAGATAAGCAAATAAATGAAAGAGACAATTTTAGATTATTAAGGAATTTTAACAGGGTAATGTGAGGGAAATGGGCAATGTAAGACCAGTGGTCAGAAATGCTACATTAGGTCAATATATCTAGATATAAAATAGGAGCTGGCAGTAGATTTAAATGATATTTTCTCTGTCCCCAGGAAACTCAAAGTCTGAGTAAAGACACATATGAAAATGAAATAGATGTAATAAAATTTGGTAAGTGCTATAATTGAAATATGAGCTGTGGAAGAACAGATGAGGAAACAACAAATCCCACCAGTGTTAATGGCCTATTACTGTCTGTTTCTCTATCTATGTATATTGGCTTCTTAAAATAAGTTTTGAAAATAAATAGTGAGATAAAAAATATATAATCTTTCAGAATACTATTGCAATATAATTAAGCTTATTATTTTTCATCATTTCAACTTGTTTATAATTAATTCATCCTATAAATTAGCCTCTTGTGAAAGTACTTATCTAAATTCAATTGCAGATAGATTTATGGATTTCAAAAAGATTATAGGTTATGAAGAAAGGCTGATTATTGACATAAACAGGAAGCACTATCAGTCTGCTTGCTGAAATAGAGTTAGATATATTTCAGATTTGGAATGAATCTTGGGTGCTGGGAAACTCAACGGGATACATGCTCAGTGGCCATCACAGGCAGGGTAAGCTCTCATTTATTCCGCCTCCTTTTCTATTGCATGCCAAGGTTTCAGTCTGTTTCCATTCCACAACCCTGGGGGGAGATGTTAGGTCTAATGAAAAGGCCCTAGCAGACCTTAATCTCAGAAACTGGGAACAAGCAGCCCCAGATTCTCATCAGGGCAGGACTTCTCAGTGCCAGGGACCCTCCCCCTGGGTTGTAGAAATACTTCATACTGAAACAGCACCAGGTCTGTCCCCTCTGACACAATGCAGGGCTAGCAGAGCTGCCATCCCCCGAACCTGACAGTTGGTCCTCTCCAGAAGACCTGTCGTGATGGGATCTCTTTTGGACCCCTTATGCTGTGTAAGTAATAAAGTGGTCATTTGCTAAATGTTTATTTTGTGTCTGAGCCTGTGCTCCCCCAAAGTACTGTGTAGCAACTTGCTCCACATTGGAAAAACCACCAGGAGATGGCTGCTTGGTTGGAACAGATATTGATGGGCCATGACATGAAGAGCACACATTTCAACCACATGTGTAGTTCAATTATATCTAAAAATATTTATCGAGCACCTATTAAATAACAAGAATTATTCAATAACATGAGGACACCTTATCTTTATTTGAGATTTGAAACATTCAGCATAATGTTAATAGCATAGGCCCTGGGGAGGGAATCCATTTTCTGCTACCTATGAATGCTAGTCACTTTCTTCAGTTTCATCAACTGTAATATCAGGTTTTTAATTTTTTTCAATGTTATAGGAGATAATTGAAAAATAGAACCCTCCCTGGGAATTAATAATACTCAGTAGTTAACTAGCTATTATTATAAATTGACATAATACTGCCTCTTAGAAGAAATGCAGTATTCCTTGAAATTCAGAGAATGGGGAAATTTTTTCTGAGAAGATGTGTCAGGAGAGGACTCTGATGAGGTAGCATTTGAGTTGTGCCTGGAAAATAAGATACATTCTAACATGAAGAGATATGAGACAGGGCAAGTCACCATCAGAAACAGGAATGTGGAAATCAAGGTTCTTTAGTAATAGAAAAACTCATTTTTCTGGAATGATGGTACCTGACTTGAAGTGGAATAATCTTTATTTATTTACTCATGAACTCATTCATTTATTCATCTGTTAAACGATTTTTTTTTTTGCCAACTTTGTGTAAACTATGAAGAAATATAGAAAGAAAAATCTAAAAAAAAAACAAGATGGAAAGATAGTTTGGATTCAGATTGTAGGTTATCTTCAGAGCCTAAGAATTTAGAATTTATTTTCTAGGCAAAAGGGGACTCTAAGCCACATAATACTGACAATGAGAATTTTGAACAATACCATAACAAGGAAAAATTGTCTGATATATAATTAATGTTTAATTATACAGAAGTACCATGCCAGGAAGACACAGGAGGAGATTCTGACCAAAGAGAACACTGTTGTCCTCCTCACAGTATATGGAAGAACCCAAAACTCACAGAGAAAAGATAGTTGGCAGGTTACAGACACAGAGAGTTATAGCATCACATACACAGCTAGAATTTGCAGCTCTTTTTAGAGAAAAAGCCTTCCAGGGTAATTAACTAGTAAAAAGCTAGATTTTACTTTCATTAACATATAAGCTCTAAGTTATAAGAGCTTTGAAGTAAGATGCAAATACCGCCAGCCAAGTGGCAAGGAGGCAGACTATATTAGGATCATGTAAGACAGGTGATAGCTGAGCAGAGCTATTCCCATGGCATGTGATTAGTTTTCTTCAGTTCCTTTGTAAGGAGGAGCTGGTGGCTTAATCTAAATCCCAAGCTCTTCTCTACTTCATTGTGTAGTTCAATGCTATATAAGAATTATAATTTGTATGTCCATCTCATTAGAATATGGACTCAGTCATTGTGAAAAAATTACTTTGTTACTTTTAGTAAAGTCCAGATTAAAGAAAATTTTAAGTACTGTTTTAGAGAATATCCCAAAATTTCCCAGATAAAGTAAAACAAAACAAAACAAAACAAAAAACCCTATGTCCAGAGTAAGGGAATTAAAAAAAGAAAAGGATAAGTAAGTAGCTTAAATTTTTCCTGAATGTACTACAACATTTCATAGGTATTACACATTTTTGAAAAAGCAATTTGCATAATGAAGACCAGGCTTTAGAAAGGTGAAGCCAAAAAAGTGGTGTAAACTAGATGGAAAGAGAGCTGGAGACTATAGCCATAGGCACATAAACAAGAAGTAATAGACCAAGTTAGAGGCAGGGAGAATTATACATGTGGAAAAAGTTACAACTCTTAAATATAATATGCTAGAATGGATATATTAAAGAAAAAGTTGATGTACTAAATATTTAATAAAATTTAGTATAAGACTTACTATTACCAATCAATATAGGTGTTTCTTATGCATTTTGCTAGAAGGGATTTGTGGAAGATGAACCTTGTCCGATTAAAAGAAAATCTAAAAGTGATTTTGAAGCAGTCTAGTGAAATAGGGAATCAATAGATGGATCTGGAACCTGGCAAGAAGTCCATGTGAACATCGATACCCCCAAGATCGCTGCTGGAAGACCCTCATGAGAATCCCCTCTGGAACAAGATTTCCTCCAGAAGCCAGGGGAAGCCCAAAATATTCTCCAGGGACCCTATCCTTGGGCCTTCCTGGGGGATTGATGGGTGGGGTAATCAATCAAAACAGCAAACAGCTGGGACTCCTCCCATGCCATTAACAAAGGGGTGGAATAATTAATGGTTTAAAAAGAAAATCCAAAGGCTGAATCTCTCTCTCTCTCTTGCCTTTGGACCCCTGTTTTGGCCTTCTTTGCCCCCGCCTGGATCAATATGCAAGTAAAACCTGGGCATTTGTAATCTATAATGGGAAACTGTATTCTATAAATCAGCCCTCTTTATGACTCTTCAGCCCATTCCTCTCTCTCTGGGACCCATGATCTGTTATTTTCTCCCATTTCTTTTTCCACCCTACCTTAATAAATTACTGGCCTAACTAACGCTACGTACTCTTGAAATTCATTTCTTGTAACTTATTCAAGAACCTAGACAAAATTCAGTTACAATTTTACTACATAAAAGGCAGATTTACAAAAGCTTTCAGAAAAATTATTCTAAGGAACACAGGCTAGGTAAACAGCCACAGCCCTAGGAAGTCTATAATTACAAGACAATACTCAGCAACCCTTTTGTTAAAGAATGTTCTTGCATAACATGTTTTTTATTTATTTTTACAGGATTCCCTGCAATGAGAGGCTTTTAAAGTTTGGAAAAAAGGGCTCATCTATAATACCATTTTCACTTAAATCAATGCCATATGCATCCCAAAAGAGACTACAACTATTTTCAAATTTTAAGGCCTATAGGACTATAATTATATATGTAATATTTGTAAGCATTTAATCTGGAATGTTGTGAAAAAGAGCAGTTAACTGCAAAGAAATTAAAATCTAGTGTTTATATAAACTGAAATAAAATAGTTGGAAAGATTTTTTTAAAGAAGAACTATGAATATTTAAACATAATTGTTTACAAATAGAGTGCTTTCTAGAGACTTCGAAGCATCCAGTTCATGTTAGGAAATATTTATAAAGCCTCCAGTTGAAATTCATCCCCCAAAATCTGATGTGCTAAAAGGACAACTGAGGCCAATTTAGTTCCACAGGGATATAAAAACTTCGTTTCAGAGAAAGCTCTGTATTTCTAATGACATATAAAAGATGTGCTAAGGGGAAAGATAAGTGAAACAATGAATATAAGATACAACTTATAAATAAAAAATGGCAAAAATAGAAATGTCAATAAATAAAAAATGCTCTCCTTCAAGCAACAATGTATTTTCAAATATTTTCAAGGAACCACACATATACTCATTTTTTTTCCTTTGTATATGATAGTGAAACAGGGATAATGGTTTAGGAACTCATAGATTTGACAAGTGTTTGGAATCATGTATATAAATGCAGTGTTTGGCTTCTGATAGGGAAAGCTGGTTCAGATTTTGATTCACAGTTTATGGGAATATGACAGTTTGAAGTTCTTTTATGAATACCAAAAAGAAAAAGATTATGTTTTTGAACTAGTCCATTCCTGTGGGTATGAGACAATTTTGATTAGACTGCTTCAGCGAGGCATGACTCAGGTTGAGTGTCCGCCCTCTTGCTGGGTCTTATATTACTGGAAGCACACGGAGAGGGAGAGCAGACAGGAAAAGGAAAAGGTAGCTCTTCCAGTTTTTTTTTTTTTTTAAGATTTATTTATTCCCCCCCGGCCCCCATTGTTTGCACTCGCTGTCTGCTGTCTGTGTCCATTCGCTGTGTGCTCTCTGTATCTGCTTGTCTTCTCTTTAGGAGGCACCAGGAAACGAACCTGGGACCTCCCCTGTGGGAGAGAGGTGCTCAATCATTTGCGCTACCTCCGTCCCTGCTTTGCTGTGTTTCCTTGTTGCGTCATCTTGTTGTGTCAGCTCTCTGTGCCAGCCTGTTGCTCCAGCTCGTCTTCTCCAGGAGGCACTGGGAATCTCCCATGTGATAAGCAGGAGCTCAATCACTTGAGCTGCATCTGCTTCCCAGCTCTTCCAGTTTTGATCCTGCCATGTGAGAGAGAATCGCTAGCAGTCAAAACTTAAGCACGAAGCCCCCAAGAGGCTGGCCCATGGAGCAGCTCAAGGCTGAAGAGACAAGTTCCAGGAGCTAGGGCCCAGGAGATGGTGAGCCGGGAAGGAAAGGTGGAGACTGGGCAGAGATCGCCCTCCATCTTGTTTCACCATGTGGCAACAAGCCAGGATCACCAGCAGCTGACATTGGTGAGAAGGCATTTCTGATGGTGCCTTGCTTTGGACATTTCATATCCTTGGAACTATAAGCTTATACCCTAAATAAATTTCCCATTATAAATGCCAACCCTTTTCTGGTACTTTGCATCGGCAGCCCTGAGGCAAACTAAGAGAGGGAATATGGAAAATTTTAGCTTTACAAGTTTCTTTGCTAGATATGAGGGGAAAAGATGAAATAGCTTCTTGTTGTAACTTTACCTCTTGGAAGAATCCAGTTCTTACCAGGGAAATAAAAATGCCCAAAATATATATGTGAAAGCAGAAGATAAACCACCAAACAGGTACTCAAGTATTTAAATATACAGGATCTGCATTTCTTATCCCACCTTACAAAATTTACTTTAAAATGAATTTATTCAGAACAGAAGAAAGTTATGAAGACATTAAAATTACAGAAGAGTTGAATTTACTAAGTGAGAAAAGTAGCCATAAATTTTACTATCAAGTTTCTGTGCAGAGGATCACTGGAAATAATGGTTACAGTTATCTTCTCTGAAAGGACCCAGGTACTAATGTGACTGTTCATTGAGTTACATGAAATAGTGCTGAGAAAGGAATGCAAGTTGGGCAGGCGAATGTCATGCTTTTGGCAACAAATGTAATGCTCTAGCTCACTAACCAACTCAGATTATTATTATTATTATTATTTAACAGGAACATTACCTTCAGTACACACAGTTTAAGTTGTTAAAGTGAAACCTTATTATGCTGTGCAGTTTTATTTATAACATTGATCAAGTCTTTGGGCAGGAAATATATTTTATTTCCTCCTTGTCGATTTTGAGTAATGGGCATTTAATATGTTGCCTCATCTATGGGACCATATTCCCTTTATCACTCCACTAATTCCAGGTCTTCCTTTGAAACTGGCATAAAATAATTGAGGTGTGTGCATATGCATTATGTTTCAATTTCAAGGAAATGTTGTGGTAAGATTATTTTTCTTAAATCATTCAATATATTAAGTGGAATCCAACATATGAGAAAGACAGTCCTACCAGTTGGCAGCTCTAGCCATAGGTTCTGACATCTCTGAAGTTAAATGATGCTTCTAATTCTATCTCATCTGTCATCATCAAAGTTGGAACTTTCTTCAATTACTTAACCAAAGTCTGTCACACTTGATATCTGACAGCTCTCAGTGTAACAAGAAAAACGGACTCGTGTGCCTTTGTATCTTTTTTCTCTTCTCTTGTTCACACCCTCTTAATCTTGTCCTCTCTCTTTATCAACCATATATTTATCATTGTTTGTTCATCTTTACCAAGCATGTTTATAGTATGAAGGGTGACTAAGGTCCCTTTTACATGGGATTCCATGATTCTCTGATAGACTCTATAACTAGGCCCTAGCACTGCATTAATATATATATTTGTATATACATTTTCTGGATCATTCGTTAAAGATCTAGATTAAGCAGACAATCTCTTTCAAGCAAATAGTGGCTGCATATTTTTTTCTAGTGCTGTTCTGAACTTTCTTCTCTTCAAAAAATTCAGATGCCAGCATCAGACAAGTAACATATGATTTTCTTTTATTTTATAGAAATCTAAGGTATTTTATAAAAATGATAATGACCAGGTTATTTATCAAAAGCTAACCTAACAGAGCATTGTATATAGGTCTTACTTTGCATTATATTTCTAAATCAAGCATTGTCATGTTTGGTCTGAGAGAGAGTATGGCAAGTGGATCACTCGTAGTATTTAGAAGCAGAAAGCCTGGGTTGAAGCCCTGACAATCAACTTATTAATTGTTCATTTGTGGATGTTTTCTTAACTTCTCTGAATCTTTGCTTTTTAACTATAAGTTGAGTTTAATAATGCCTATTTTAGAGAGCTATTGCTAGGGAGAAACTTGATAATGTATTCAGTGGTGCTTTATAATTTTGTATGTATTATATCAATGCTAGCTCATATTTATTAATCAGTATAGGGAAACAGGATTGGAAAGAGAGTGAAGACTTGCTGTTCATTCAAGTTTTGTTTAAAAGTTTTTTGTTTGTTTGTTTGAATTCCTCCCTTTCTTTCACTAACCACATCTAATCTATCACCAAGTCCTACTGGTTGTATGTATAAGATAATCTTGATTCCATCCTTACCTTTCTATGTTTACTGCCTGCCACTTCCCTACCTTCCACCCCATCAAGCTAATAGCATCATCTCTCATATAGACTGTTGCATATTTAAATAATCTCTCCATCTTCACTCTTGGTCCATTCAATAATCTGTTCTCTATTCAGAAACCAATGTTATCTCTTTAAAATATAAATCAGAATGGCACTCGTTTTTCTTAGAACACAATCTAAGCTATAATGGTGACTGTACCTTCCCATCAAGTATCATTCATATACACTTTTCCTCTTTCAATATGTTCCAGTCACATTGGGTGTATGTGTTGGGTGGTGGTGGTGGTGGTGGTGGTGGTGGTAGATGGAGATGGACCACAATATATTCCCAACCTGATGATATAAGTACCTAATTGTACCTAGAAGAGAGATTAACAGTGAGCCTGCATATTCTTCAGAAAATGTTAGCAAACTTCACACCTCTCAAAACACTTTATAATAGGAGCTGAGTGGTAGAGGGTCATTGTTTTATCCTCAGATGATGATTTGTAATGCAAGTAATCTGATTTGGTGGTGGAGGTTGGATCGATTTGCTTTAGAAAGCAGATAAATCTAAATCTTGTCTGAATGGAGAGATGTTCCACCTCCCTGTGGAGGGGACCATGGGAAGCATGAGGATCACTGCATGAAAGTTGGGGTATTTTTCAGTAAAGTATTCTATGTCCAGTCAAGACTTCTTTCTATCTTTTCTCTCAGAAAAGCAAAAACTAGTTCTTGGAAACTTGAACTGAAATGTAAGTATAAGGGGCTTTAACAAAGAGGAAGACTTGGCACTTGGGACAGATAACAGGTGACAAGTTTGGAGATCAAGATCTTTTATTCATATACTGGAAGGTAGAGCCAATAAAATATTCTCCTTAAAGTAGAATACATGTAACAGTTGATTTGAGAAGGCAATGGAAAGATTTTTCCGTAAATGCAATAAGTTTTTAAATCATTTACTATTTAGAAAATATGATTTAAAATTTTATTACAGATGGTTGAGAAAAAGAGAATTAACAAAAGTTAGAGTAAACAACATACTGAATAAGACTAAATTTTTTCATGTATATTGAATATATAACTTTTGAACAATAATACTTTCTGGTTACCAGGTGTTGAAGTGGTTAATTAGGACAAAGAGCCAAACAGAAAATAATAATCAAGTCGTTATTCACTTGCTGAAGCAGTGCAGGCAAGAGGTAAAAGAGAAAGGTGCCAAGTCCCCAGCATTCCATTTTTCCCTTTGAATAGCACCAGGAAAGGTTCGCAAAACAGGAACAAAAACTCAACAGACAAAATTAAAGCTATAAAAAAATGTTAAAATTCCCTTTGACCATCTGCTCAATATCCCATTCCTTCCCGGAAGATAAACCCATTTTGAATGTCTTTCCAGACTTATTTTTGTGTATTTGTATCTATTGCGATTATTATATGTATTTTATCCTTTATTTTATTAATATGGTAAATCATATTTATTTACAGATATCAACCAATTTTGCCTTCCTGTATTATTGTTTTTATAATGCTAATATGATTTGCTTTATATTTAAAGAGCATCTCATTTAGCAAAGAATTGTCTTGCTTTATCATGCAGTCCAATGATTTCTGCCTTTTAATTGGAATGCTTAGTCCACTTATATTTAATATCATAGTTAATATGTTTGAATATAGGTATACAATTTTTGCAATTTACTTTTCTATGTCTCACCTGGTTTTTGTTTCTCTATTTCTCTTTTTTCCACCCTTGGATTAATTGAATATTATTTAATACTTAATTTTAATTCTTTTAATGCATTTTTAGCTATACCTATATGTATTATTGTGTGTGTGTATGCATGTGTGTATGCAAGTGTATGGTTGCTGTAGTAATTATGTGCCCATTATTTATTATATTCTACTTATAATTAATACTGTGTCATTTCCATTAAAATATAAGACTTTGCAGCAATAGGTAGCATTTTCCTTTATCTTTGTTCTGTTGCTTTTATACATATTACATCTACTTAAGTTTAAAGCCCCACAATATAATGTTATACATTTTGATTTAATCATATATATTTAAAAGTTATTAATAAAAGGAAAATATTTTTTCTGGTGCTCCTTCCTTCTGGCCTCATTTTCCTTCAACCTGAAATACTTTTGTTATTTTCCTTATAGTCCAGTTATTCATCCTGCTATGGGTTCACTGTGATTCTTTAATTTGTAAATTTTTTTTTCATCAAATTGTGGAAATTTTCTGCCAGTATTTTTCCAATATTTTTTATATTCCATTCTCACTTCACTCTTCTTTTAAGATTCAATATACTCATGTTAGAATGATTGACATTTCCTACACTTTACGTAGTGTCTATTAATTATTTTATCAATTTTTTTCTCCTGTGGTTAAATTTATTAATTTCTTTTGATCTATCCTTAAGCGTGATCATCTATTTAATAATTTCCTTGGTCTATCTTTAAGTTTACTGATTGTTTCTTCTGCCAACTCATGTCACCACCAATTTGCTGTTAAGGCTATCGAATATTTTTCATTTAAATATTATATTATGAATTTCTGAACAATTTAGAAAGTGTAATTTACTTAATTTTTCATGAACAGTTTCTATTATTGTATTACAATTCCATTAAAATATATTTTGATTATTTATTGTGTAATACAAGTAAGTTTAATAATCCTGACATTTGATATTTTTTTGTGCACCATTACTTCAATATGTTTATTGATTTATATAATGATGATGTGGAAATATAATACATATATGCATTTCAATGATTTTCTTTTGGATAAAAGGAGCCAGGGAGAGTTAAATTAGAATTAAATAATTAGAAGTAAAAACATTTAATTTGATAATTCTCTTAATAAAAAGCTGAAAAATGTATGTGACTGATTCTGATACTCTAGTAAGCATTTTTCAGTGTAAATACATGTTTATTTCATTATTTGTTTTTAACATACAGTAATTGTATTAAAGTTTGAAATTTGGCAGAATATAACTGTTAGTGAGGATCAGTTTTCAATATTATTTTGGTTTCTCATGAATGGACAGCTGCTCTTCTGCCTATGATGCATTTTCTCTGATAGTTCAGGAAAACATTAAATATGTCCTCTTATTCAACAATATTCTTTTGCAAATTACTAAATTGCTGAATGTTAGTGATTACATGTTAGCTGTAGACAAGGCAGTTTGTTAGGCTACCCTCCCACAAATTATTTATTACCTTAGGTTATTTCAACAAAGATAAATATTTTAAGACTGGAGCAAGAAAATATGGCTTTGTATCAATATAGCAAATGTTATGAATTTTTTTGAAGAAGATGAGCTTTTATTTCTGAATATGATATACCCAAGGCATATCCTGAACTGGATCCTGTCCATCTCTTCAGTCATCTCTGGAAATACTGCATTTCCTACTCCTAAGAACTGAGCTGATCCTAGTTCCCTGTACAAGCTACCATTTCTTGCCTCCATGCTGTTCCTTTAGTTTGAAATGCTCATCTCTCCTCCATTTTGCCTAAGATCAATTCAGTTGCCTCCTTCAGGAAGTCATCTCGGTTTCCCCTCTTTTCCCCCCTCCCACTGCTCTGTGATTTGAAAATCACATATTGTCTTTGTAGGACAAGGACCTGTGTGTACTGTTCATCCCTGTATCCTCACTGCCTCCCACCTCACCTGGTGCACAGCTACGAAAATGCTTCAATGAAGGCAAGGCTTTAGGCAGAGGAGTGGCCAGACTTGCTCTTTTCAAAGAACCTCTTTGGAGGTGGTAGGGAGTGGACTGGGATAGGGTGACTGGAGTGGAGAGGGCACCAGTCACAGTCTCCTTTTAATCTCAACTCCATCCCCACTGTTCTGTCCTCTAATCTGCATTGTTGGAGGTAAACTACAGTTCCTAGACATCCCTACCAACTGGCTCAGTCCCAGGCTCTGCCAACAGAAGGGTCTGATAAGCCTGGAAGGTAGAAGCTCTTTTCATCTCTTCAGCTCCAGGGGGCCCTCTAGCAGCAGTGATGAGGAAGTGTGGACTACTGGCACCTGTCCAAGTAGATGGCTTCCACAATGGCAGCCTCATGCTCACCTTCGGCTCTGGGAATGATGACAACAATAGTGACGGGAGAATTTGGCCTCCCAGGCCCCTGCAGCAGTAGGTGAGTGGGCACCTGTCTTCCCATCCAACACCCCAGTCCCTCTGCCATTGGTCACCACTGCTTTAAGGTCCACTCCTCTTACCATACATGAAAAAATTAGCTCCCAAAATGATGGTGTTTCAGTAACTGACTAGAGTTAGAACTCTAAACCATCCCCTAAAACCTAATCAGCTTCCCCTCAGGAAGGTCCTCATCCCAGGAGATTATGAATTCTAGGACTTGTTCTTCTCCATCTTTTGGGGCTGACTGTGGGCCACTAAGCCACAGGCCAGCTGTGTGTGAATATACACATACAGGCTGGTAGCAGCAACTCCACTGGTTCAACTCCAGAGGGGCCACCCTGTGGGTGGCAAAAAGTAACTAAGAGTGGGTACAGACAGGCAGCTGCAGTGATCTGGGAGTTAGGGAGAAGTCCTGGGGCTGCTCCCTAGTTTTTAGCCTGTAGAGCTGGCCTGAAGTCCTGTGCTTTGCCTGCCCTTGCAGGGCAGAGCCATGGACTCCCTGCCCTCCAATGCAGACAGACTGGTGCGAGAGCAAATAAGAGACTATAACAAAGCCTGGGAAGCCTCTTGGTGCTGAACTTCAAAATTAAAGGTTTATTATCCACCAGTGGAAAATCCACCACTCAGGGCTGCTAGCCCCAATCCCTACTTTTTGCCAAGGCTCTATTCTGCAAAGGTCTGTCCTGAAGCATGACACCTCTTCCTCACCCACAAGCCAAGAGGAGGCCACTTGGGGAAAGAGAGCAGCTAGGCTGCTGGACACACAGTCCATGCTGAGGGGACAGGATCACTTGGCCAGTTCCTCTGCCATGGCTTTGTACATCTCGTCCTTGAGGTAAGCACCTTACTGCCATTCAGACTTGAGTTCTAGCCACTGTAGTAAGGGACATCCATCACCAGGAAGCCAGCAAGAGCATGTGGTACTGAGCCAGGACAAAGCAACCCATCAAGTCCTTGCTCTGGCTGTTGAAGCTGGGTAACTCCTGTTGCAGAAAAGCTAGGCTCTTGTTCCCAGCAGGCAGTGGCTGGCTTTTGGCGTGCTGGGCAAGATGAGGAGTGACAAAGTCCTGCGGGGCCAGGAACTGGCCATCAGCATCCAGAACTCAGCTGTACTTGTTGGCATTTCCCAGAAGCCCCTTCAGAGTTCCCTGAAGCTCCTTCTGCAAGGGGATCTCTTTCTTCTCAAGGGCTGTGGGTCTGGGGACCAAGGCCGAGGGTGTTCCAGGTGGGTGGTGATGTTGATATGAAGCAGCTCATGGAGAAGCTCCTTCAGAGACTGGCCACATAAAAACTGGGTATGAAACTCAGGGCAGAGGACGGCTAGCAGCTGTGCCTCCTTACCTGCTGCAGCACACACTGGAACCACATCCACCTGGAGAGCTGGGGGCAGGCCTGCATGTTCAGTGCCAGCTTCCTGTGCACCAGGTGAAGAGCTGATCTCGTTCCGGATGGAAGTTCAGAGGGACAAAAGCCAGGACCATGTTGCACAGAAGCGACAGGGGGATATTCTCAGCTTTGTTTTGGATGTGCTGGGCAAAGGCCTCAAACAAGGGCAGGTTCAACCACTTGAGGAAGGCGAAGGACTTGGTGCAGTGGGTGACCTCTCTCGGTGTCAGGCTGGGCACATGGGACAGCACGTTGGCTGCCAGGTGCTGGAACACCTGGGGTCTAGTGGAAGTTGACTCTGCCGTAGGCATAGGCCAGGTCCAAGAGGTCACCTTTCATCAAGATAAAGGCTTCTGGACCAGGTGGTAGGAGATGGCCCGCAGCAAGGACACAGACTGTTAAGGATGGTCAGAGGCTGCAACACCTTTAGCAATTCTTCAGGGCCAAAGTGCTCCACCAGCTCCAGGCACTGTCAACCACAGCCGCGTGGGGGTCAGTCAGGCAGCCTGGGATACCAGGGAAGAGCTGCGGAGCAAGGGCCCCATCCAGTGTAGGTCCTGTGAGACAGCAACTGGACTTGAGCTCACTAAACACAGGCCCATCTATACAGGACCTGCCTCTTCTCCCCACCCCAGTGACTCCCATACATGCAGCACACAATGTCTGCAGCCAAACTTATCCCCAGACCCCAGGACACAGGACTTGGGACCCATGAGCTACGGAGCTTGCTGTGGCAGCCATCTGTGCCAGCCTCTGCTAAAATGCTATGAATTTTTTTTAGAATGCAACTTAATAGCAATTTATTTTAATAGCTATTTCAATAATAGAAATGGTAAGTTTTGGCATACTAAGGATAAGAATATGGGGAAAGGAAATTTAATAATAATAAAGTTGTATACTCCAAAATCTTATTGTATAGAGAATCATTTTTTAATGTTTGATACTTTCCAGAAATTGACATACAGCAAAAGCAATTCTACTATAGAGTCAGTGGTGCACACTGCCAATACTTTCACTAAATTAGTAGCTACAATTATTATCTTAAAAATTAAAATTCTGAACATTTTGCCTATGAAATCGTATTATTTCTTTGTTGCCTTTTCTTCTACTTGTCAATCTTTTTGGTATGTGTCATTTTAAAATTGCAGCATTTTACAACTTAAGGGAAATTTTTAAATCACTAATCCAATTTGCTCTTTTCTTTTCAAGATAAGGAAACCTTAACCTAGTAATGCTATACAATTTGCCTGTGGTCACAGATATGAAATGGCAGATATGAAACAGGAATTAAGTTCATCTAGAGCTCTTTCCAGAACAGCTCCTCTTCCTAATGTACATTGAACTTTTAAGATTAGCTTATTTCATTTTCCTGATCATGCATTGTACTTTAAAATTTTGCCTACAACAGTGTTGTACACCAAGGAAGCAATTATCAGTGTTCAAACAGAATCTAAACTAGAAATGAATGAGGGCAGTAAAAATAAATGAATTTAAATTTCCTTCTAAACTTAGGTACAGGTTTATGTGTATTTGAACATGTGTATTTTCTTGAAATATCTATAAATATAATTTGAATATTTTCTTTATATGATTAAAATAATTTTTCTTAAATATTATTTTTAATTTCATACCATGTATTCTTAAAGTACAAGAATATTATATTGATGATGTGATATTTGCAGGAAGAAGACTTTGTTTCTATGCTTGTCATTAGATAGAATAAAGATTTGCTTTTTCCTAAACTAGGAGTAGTAAATGTAAAAAAAATAAATAAATGCAGTTGTTGTCAGCTTCTAAGGTGGTCCCCAATGAGCCCTGTCTTCAGGTATTCTTGTCCTTGTGTAATTGTGTGGGCTGAGCTTATTGACTCAATACTAACAAATAGAATATGGCAGAAGAGATGGGATGTCAAGGATTAGGTTCAAAAAAGACTCTAGCTTCTGTCTTGGGTGCTTACTGGTTTGTCCTCTCTGTCAATCTCTCTTGGATCACCAACTGCCATGTTGTGAGGTCACCCAGGCAAGGTACAGAGATGTCTCTGTCATGAGGAAGCAAAGCCTACTAGCAACCCTATGAATGAGTTTAGAAGCAGATGAGCCAGCCACAGACGAGCCCTGAGATGACTGCAGCCATGGCCAACAGTTTGACTGAAACCTCCCCAGGGAGCCTGAGCCAGCAGCAGCCAGCTAAACTGCACCCAGATTCCTGACATACAAAAACTGTGAGATAATAAAAGTCTGTTGGTTTAAGCTTCTATGTTTTGTGGTGATTTGTTACATAACAGTAGATAACTATTAAAATAGAACTGAACAGAAGTAAAAACTAAAACTCAAGAGTATCATCATTATTTTCTTTTCCATTCCAAAAAATATTACTTTGAGGAAGCAGCTTTTAGCTAAAGGTCAAAATAAATCTTACTTTTCCTTTTTAAAGACTTTCTTGTGTTCACTTCCCAGAAGAGCATGTAAGTATTTCCATAAACTTTAAGGCCACACTAAGATTCATGTATGTTTTAAATAACAAAATGATTCTGACTATTATATTGCTTTTTACCTCTTCTAATCACCCAGGATAACGGAAGAGAAATTGTTTGCCAGTTGAGTTGCCTCACAGTAATACTCTGCTGCTAATCACCCAACTTGCTCTGTAGTTACAGAGCGACTGTTAGCAAGGGGTTCTGCTTTATGATGCTGCGGGGCAATCATTATTCACTCCCGGTTTAACACCATGTAGAGGTGGCAATAAGAAATCTAATGAAGAAACCATCAAGCCTGGAGAAGTAATTTCAGGCGAAACCATGCATGGTTGTTTGAATAGGGCTGAGTAAGAATTGACGTTTTATGTTATTGACTGTAATATAGGTGCTTTTCACTCTCATCTTTCTTGAGTTTATGCCACTGTGATTCCTTCTGTTTTAGTAAGCAACAGAGCAT
>JAQZBX010045938.1:7913-21003 GCA_029593785.1 Cabassous unicinctus | reverse complement strand
TTTATGTATTTATTTATTTATCCCCCCCTTGCTGCTTGTGCTTGCTGTGTCCATTCGTTGTATGTCTTCTCTGTGTCTGCTTATCTTCCCCTTGCTGTGAGGTCCCGCTGCATCAGCCCCTCGCGCTGCGCGGGCCGGCCTGCCCTCACAAGGAGGCCCCGGGAAGCGAACCCAGGGCCTCCCATATGGTAAACAGGGGCTCTATCGACTGAGCCACTCCCACTTCCCGACCTTTTCCTTCTCGACATCAAGCATTTCTTCTTTGAAGGCAGGAAATGCAACAGACTTGTTCAGCTGATTCTCTGAGTGGAGGAGACAGTGCCAGGGTTAAGCAGACTTAATTATAGTCAGACTAAGGTTTGAGCCCTCTAAGTCTTTTTTGTTTTTGTTTTCATTTATAAATGGGGATAATTGGTCCCTCCCCAGAGTTATTCTTAGGATTAAATAACTCCATATTAAGCTCAGCTCACTGCTTGGTATATAAAGTGCTTGATAAATGTTAATTATTACTTTTCTTTTTTCCAGGTCTTCTGGGTTTGTCTTTGAGGTTTGTCTGACCTTCACCTTTGCATAATAAATTAAGTGATGGAGATTCCCTTTCTCAAAAAGTGCCTGTAGCTGCCCTGTGTTGAGGTGGATGGTATTCAGTTTTGTTTGAGAAAGATAAGGAAGGGTGAGGGATGTTGTGGGATGGTGGGATGCCACCTGGAGTGAAGCTGGGTTATTGAATCCTGTGGGAGATTTTCCATAGGGCTTGAAGTCACTGCACCTGGACTCTGACTTGGACAGGAAGCCACACTGAAACACAAAGGCATGCACGCCTTCTTTCAATGTCCTCATTCACTTCCCTGGGCACAGAGAAGAAAAGGGAAATACTTGGGCCACATTAGTTTTCCTGTTTTTGTTTTTCACTTTTTTATTGAGGTCTAACAATAAAATAAAGTGCACAAATGAATTTTTACATTTGACTACATCTGAGAAACCACCACTCAGCTAAGGTAAAGAAATCCTAGCACACCAGAAGGCTCCCTTGTGCTTACCCAATCAATCCTGCCCCACAGAGGTAACCATATTCTGACCTCTATCACCATCAGTTAGTCTTGCTTCTTCTTGAACTTTTTATGAATGGAATTTGTGCCTGTCTTCTTCAACTTTTATGTCTGAAACCTATCTTTGTCATATGTGTTAGTAATCCATTCTTTTACATTGCTGTATTCCACTATATGAATATACCATAATATATTCTTCTATATTACTGTTGATACACAGTTTTTGGCTATTATGAATAAAGCTGCATTTTGGTGGACATTTCTGCTAGGTACATATACCTACAAGTGGAATTGCTGGATCAAAGTGGAGGCAAATGCTTAGCTTTAGTAGATTGAGCCAAACTGTTTTCCAGAATAGTTGTACCCATTTTACTTCCATCCATATTAGTTTTTGAACATATCACAAAGGAGCTTCTCCATTGGAGTATTCCCTATGGTTTTACGGAAAAAGAGGAGCTCGATGCGTTCAGAAGTGATAAATCTTAAAGATGAGAGGAGCAGGAGCAATTTTCCAAACCTGAACAGGAGAAAGAACATCAGTAATATCAGCTTCCAAGTAATGGTCCTTGGGGCAGTGCCCTCCCAGAAAGGTGGGGGAGGGGGAGAGGAGGAAGGAGAGGACAGATGAGAAGTATGCAGGGCAAGTAAGGAGGAATTTCCAGGAAAGGCCCCATTCATTAGAGGAGTTGTCTCCACCCCCGACCCTTTTTAAACCCTCACACACACCCCAAACTATAGTTTTGAAGTAAGATGAAAATAATAAATATTATTTATTGTGTATAAAGATAATAAGGTGAGAATTTTTATTAGCCATATATATGAATATACTGTTATTAATCATATATGATTGTTAGGATAATTAATATAAATATATATAGGAAATATAAATTCTCCTCTGTAAGCCACCTGAGATGATAGCACAGTAGCCATTAGCTGGAAATGTTCTGAAGTTGAGGCATAATTATGGGGATTGAGATAGTCATCCAGGAAAAAAAATAATTTTAGTTTTAAATAAGAACCATTTGCCAAGGCAGGGTTCCCAATTCAACGAAGGTGGATGGTGAAGCCCCCCAAGAGACAGATGGGGAGGATCAGGCCTACCCTGAGTAGAAGACTGGAGAGCTGGGGTCAATGCCCAAAGTCATGGTGACCACTCTAAAGTGGGGCACCTTCACGTTCCACTTCCACTGTGGAGATCTATAGGAAGTCCTCCCCTGTCATCCAGTTAGCTGTTGAGCTTATTTTGCCAGCCGAAGGGTTTTCTTTTTCTTGTGAGTACCAAGTGAATGGCACTGAGCAGTCATATTAACTATAAAGTCAGAGAAATTTTTTTCAAACTGCAGGTATTGACCCTTTAGTGGGTATGAAATTAAATTTAGTGGGTCACAACCAGCCTTTTTAAAAATTAAAATATAAGTATCAGTAAATTGTACAAAGTAAGGGTAGGTGTTTGGTGGAAATTTTGTTTCAGTTGTCTGTATATATGTTAGGTTAAGATGGAAATTGCATTTCTCTCTGGGGATTGCAGTTTAAAGAATATTGAAATACACTGATTTAAAGAACCCCAAACCACTACTTCTACACTCAATTCTGCCAGTAGTTGGAATTGAACTGCTATAGACGTGGGAAATGCTCAGTATTTTGAAATTTGACTCAACACCAATATGTCAAGATATGCCTGGGAGCTGGACCCAACAGAAACTTGGCCTGGGTGGGCTACTGGTATCTGAGTGTCTGTGATGACCACTCTTAGGATGTTCTGTCCAGTGTTAGTAGCAGCAGTTGTTTTCCCTGTGGCATAAGCAGCAGAAATCTTTCTGTGCAACATAGTATACACCTTGTATACTTTGACTCTTAAAGAGAAATTACCTGTTCTCATTGTGGATAATTTTTCAGACTAGAGGTAATTAAAGAGAACTGCTGGGGATGCCTGAGAGAATGCAGATAGCATTGTGAAAATAGCCAGTAGATGCCTGGAGGCCTGGTGGTCAAACCTTGCTGAGTCTCCACTGTATCTGCTGGTGCTGGGCCAAACTCCACAGTCCCAGAGCACTGGCTGCTTCCCCATCCTGTTCTCAGCCTGCAGCTACTACTCCCAAGCCCAGCGGGGGCCTAGGTGGGGGCTGTTGACCATGCATATGGCCTTACCATGTTCCCTCAAACCTATCTTCCTCCTGACTTTCCTTTTTAATTTTTTAATACCCCTGTCTCCCAAATAACTCCTCTTCCCTTGTTCCTTACATCCAACCAAGTGCTAAGATAGACCCAATCCAGTTCCTAGAGTCTCTTGCATCTGTTATCTCCTTTCCACTACCTATCACCATTCCCAAAGATCTCTCCATGGAATCCCCTGGATGATGGAAGTGGCTACTCTCCTACATGGTGGTGTATTCTATACTTATTGATATGCCACTCAGCATGAAGTCCAGCTCTATGTATGACACTCTCCTGCTCAAAAATCTGCAGTAGCTCCCCTCTACCTACCAAATCAGATATGGCCTTTGGCATTCAAAGTCCTGACCAGGCTCACCCTATGGTATCTTTCTGGCTTCATTACTACTTTCTCACCAGAAGGAATCTGTTTTTCCTTCCGAACTGGGCTCCTGTCCTAAGAACACATCATGCTTGCCTCTTTCTCTGCTTTTGTAAATGATGTTTTCTCTTCTTTGTAGACCCTATCCTTCCAAGTCCAGCCCTGCCTTTACATCCCTCACTCCCAATGGGTCTCTGTCTCCAGATACACACAACCCTCAATACCTAATGAGGGCAGTTCTCATCTTTAGTGTGGTCAATGTGCCAGGTACCCCTGGGAGGCACCAACTTTCTCTTATCCACATTTTGGCTCCCCGCCCCAGGATTTGGCACACAGTAGAAGTTGGATATTTGTTCGATGAACTGAGACCCTTGTCCTGACTCATCCATGAAGCTCTGACTTGGTGACAGAGACATGGGCAAGGGATGAAGGGGTGAAGGGATAGAGGGTCAGGTGAACAGGTGTTCAGGTCACCTCACAGGCTGACTGGGATGGTGGGCCTTGCTGTGCTGGCTCAGCATCACTTGAGACTGGTCCTGCAAGGCCTCCACATGCTCAGGATCCTTTAAGCCCTGTGTTTCTGAAGAGAAGCAGCACCAGTGAGCTTCTCTCCCATGTCCTCTCCCAGCCTGGCCTGTCCCCTTCACAGTCAGGACCCCCATGAGGAATGCTGTGGTTTAAGCCCATCGCTATAATTCTCCTCTTGCCCCTTCCCAGTCCCCCCCCGCCCTGCCCCCGGAAGAAGCCTGCACACATTTGGGTCTTGGGTGGAGGCAAAAGGAAGTCACTAGAATTCCCATTATTCCTCCCCAACCATTTCTCTGGAAGGCTCAGGCCACAACTCTGTCAGCTACCTGGTTTGAAGAGGACCAGGGCCTTCATGCAGGCAAACTCTGTAGGGTCCACTGCCAATGCCTGGAATCGTGAGATGGTTTCCTGCAGGGTGCGGGATTCTACGCTAGCCAGTAAAAGCTGGCCCTGAGAGCTGCTGGTTGAGGAGGCCTCAGGCAGGGCCAGCAGTGGGCAGCTCTCCAGAGGCAGAGACCACTGTATGGCTCCAAGGAGGAAGAGTTCACTCCATGCTTCTTCCAGCAGAATCACCTGTGTTCAGAGAGCATGTGAGTGTTTTGGCGAATACACCACAACACAGTCTGGAGCCTCTGCCACCTTCTCAGGAGCTCCAGGATGGCTTCCAGAATGGCTGGTTCTGGGCACCCAAAACATTCTCTTGAACATTCTGTGTATAAGTAACTGCCCCTCCCCCGGGCATTCCCATCAAGTACTCTAGGATTTGGCACCATCTTCCCCAACTGCCTAGGTTCTGAGACACTCTAGAAGTTCCATCCAGACCTGCAACTAGAACATTTTGAGAAGCCTGAAGTGTGGGAACTTGGGAATCCTCAGGGACACTCCCTCAGAGCACCCTAAGTTGAGTGTATCCAGGCAGACTTTTTTTTTTTTTTTAAGATTGCATTTATTTATTTGTTTTTATTTTTTATTTTTTTGAGGTACCGGGCCAGAGATTGAATCCAGGACCTTGTATGTGGAAAGCCGGCACTCAAGCACTAAGCCATATCTGCTTCCCTGAGTTGGTGTTTTCATTTGTTTGCTTGTTTTTGTTTTTAGGAGGCACCGGGGGACCGAACCCGGGATCTGCCATGTGGGAAGCAGGTGCTCAACTGCTTGAGCCACATCCACTCCCCTGGCAGACTCCTCTGATCTGCTCCATCCAAACACAAAAACTCTGGCTAAGAGGCTCAGACCCTCAGTGTGCCTGTCTTTCTGGCTTATCATAAGAGGTCTGCCTCCCCGTAAGGCCAGTGAGGCATTCTAGAGGTGGAGAGGCTGGGGTGAAACTCAAGCCCTGAACTCAGAGGCACCTGCGTCAAGGCCAATGAAGCCCTGTGTCTGCCTTTCAGGCTGTACAGATGGCCCTGCCACATGGAGAACATCTGCAGGCCCTGAGGATTTTTGTCCAGGAAGAAAGAAGACCCAGAGGGCCATAAGCATTGTCTTCAAATCCCTGGTCCCTGTGTTCCGCTAACCATTATCATCCCCTACGTGTGCACTCCTGACCATCATGACTGCCCCAGAGATGGATATACCCCCGACTGACACCATCCCTGAGACATGTACGCTTGACCAGCACTGACTCAGGCATGTGTGCCCCAAATGTCCACCCCTAGCTGTGTACACCTCCAATTCTCACCTGCACAGGGAGGTATGCATCCCCAGGCTAGCTGACTCATGTGGACTGCCTGGCCCCCCACTCCCTGTGGGGAGCTGTACCTGGTCTCGGAAGGGCAGATTGGAGAACACAGGCAGGTTCTTGGCCCACTTGACAGCCATGAAGAGCAAGCGAGCTGACGTCTCATGGATGCTGTCCAGGCCGCAGGGGAAGGAGGAGTATGGGGATGAGGGAAACTCAGGGTCATTGCTGGTGACATCGATATTCTCATCAGCTATTGGAAGAGAAAGTTGTGATATCAGCCTCTGCCCTGCAGGGGGCGTCAGGGAGGACTGCGAACCTGAGTGTGAGGGAAAAGCCTGGGTGCTGAGATTCAACTGTGACCTGGGAACAGAGGAGCAGAGCCAGTCCCACCAGCCCTTGGTCTGGCCCTCAGCTTCCTCCCACTTACCATCCTCTGGCTCCAGCTTAGCACAAGTTTCAGCCATTATAAGGCTGGTCATGAAGTGGTGGTGCCCTGGCATCACGAGGGCCCCAGGCCCCAGGGCTCTGGGTGCAGAAACAGGCATGGAGCCCCGTGGGCTGGCCCCTGATGGCGGTGGGGGAGCCGCGAGGGGCTCCGGCTGTGGCTCAGTGCCTGACTGCAGGCTGTCCAGGCGGACCTGGGCTGTGCTTCTGGGCTGGCGCTCATTCTGGACGGCTGGGGAGGCAGGAAGAGTCAAGACACCCCTGCTGGTCATGCTCCCCATACAGTTTGTCATACCCCTCCCAGCAGGCTCCCTGCCTCACCATCCTGGTTCATGCCCGCCTGCAAGCACTTCTTCAGCCGGCAGGCCTGGCACTGGTTCCGGTGGGCCTTGTCCACAGGGCACATCCCTGCACCCACCTGGCACCTGCAGGAAAAGGGCAGCCTAAGGGGTCCTTGTCCCACCCAGGCCCTGGACCATGGATTTCAGACATTTTTGCCCTAGCCCCTTCTTCCCTGAACAACCTCCACCCCTCCCAAGAGCCCTGAGGGTCGGGAGCACAGCCCGGCCCTCCAGGGCCAGACCCACCCTCCCTCACCTGTAGATGAGCCTCCGCCTCACGCTCCTCTTGAAGAAGCCGCTGCAGCCGTTGCAGGCGTAGATGCCATAGTGCTTCCCGCTGCTGCTGTCTCCACACACATGGCATTGGAGCGAGGGGCCTACGCCTGAGGAGCCAGGGGCTGGGGCTGCGCACTCTGCTCCCACCCCTTCTGTGACCTCCCTCCACCCTTCATAACCCTGTCCCTGTCCACAGGATCCTGCTCACCCGCGTTTAAACACACCCATCGCACACCACCCCTCCCCCAGCTTCTGCTGTCTCTCTTGCCTTCTTCTATGGCCAAATTCCAGCAAGAGCACACTTCCTGCCTCCACATCCTCACACCCCATTCCTTCTCTCTGCAAGTGATTCAACGCTCTACCATCTCATAACACTGCTCGGGACCTCTTGCTGCCAAGCCCTGGGCTGCAACTCAGTTCTTTTTATCCCCATCAATTCAACCACCCTGTCCTAGCTCTGCTGAACCCCAGGTTTCTAGAAACCCCCACACTTACAGCCCTTGGGGCTGGGCTCACCCTAATTCCCAAGAGCCCAGACCCTACCTCCGGTATAAGCCATACCTGTCAGATCCTCCCCCAGGCCCCATCTGCCTGGAGACTCTTTCCTGGAGACAGCCACGGAGGCAGCCACAGTTGCAGGTGCAGCTGCAGCCCCGGTGGAACTCATTGGAGCTATCTGGCCTTGCCTCTGCCTTCCTGCCTGAGGGAAGCCTCCCAAGTTGTTGAGCCACGCCCAGCCTCCACCTCCCTTTCTCTACGTCTGTCTCTCCGTTTGTGTCTCTGTTTCTCTTGTATCGCTATTTCTCCTTCTCACTGGCCCTGGCTGTCTCTCTCTGTCTTTGTATTTGCCCCCACGACTCTCTCTGTGTCTCTGTCTCTCTCTCTGCTTCCTCTCCCCTCTGTCTGCACTGAGGAGCTGCTCCAGCTTCCTGAGGCCCCTCATAGCAGTGGCTCTGGCTTGAGGAGATTTCTCCCAGGGCAGTCCCTAGAAGCAGTTTATGATCCTCTTAATCTTTACTGTCTCTACAGGGGATCAACATCAACAGCGACACCGGACACCAACACTGGCAGCATCCCCATCAGTCAGTCCTGCTACCCCAACTGCTATCCAATGCCCCGGGGCCTCTTGTGTCCCTGGGGAACAGACTTCTCAGCTGTTGGTCATTCAGTGCCAAATCTTGAAGGTAGCTGTGGACTTCACTACCCCCAGAACTTTAACCTTTTTGAGCTGCTCTGCACTAGTCTGAAGACAAGTGTCTGGGCTGATGTGTGTGCCCGCTCCTGTGTGGCTCTGGGCATGCAGGATGCTCACTGTGGGTCCTTGTGTCCAGCTCTCAGCTCCATGGGTTCCCACCCCCAAGCCTATGATAAATGACTTCTTAGGGCCCTAGATTTGAGGGTCCTGGCAGCTCTGGAAGGCTAGCATCCACAGATGCCCAGCCCAGAGGAGGCCTCCTGTCCCATGAGGGGACAGCATGACAGGAGGAGGGTCTGGGGTTGGCCTGGAGGTTGGGTGGCCTGGGCCCCTTCTGAAGGCAGTGGAAGCAGAGCTGACAGGTGTTTTCTTCACCTGCTGGGCCTGCAGGACAGGATGGGGCAAGGGCGCAGCCACCCCTGAGCTGGCTAAGAGCTCTCAGGAGGCTCCCCATCTTTCCCCTGACTTGGCCTCACAGTCACAGGCAGGCTGGTCCCTCAGTTGTTCCCAGACCCAGTCCAGTGATGGTTCTGAGGGGAGCTGAGGGAAGGAAGAGTCTGTGCCCCCTGGACCAAGCCCTATGCCCCAGCAGAGAGAGTGGAGAGAGCAGAGACAGACCCAAGCTCAAATCCCTGTTCTGTCATAGACCAGCCATGTGTCCTTCAGACTTAATCTGTCTGAACTTCAGTTTCCTCATCTGTAAATAAGGGGATGAGAAAAATACCTGTCATAGGTCGTTGTTGGGAAAACTAAACAAGGTAATTCACTTAACATGTGTCAGTGCCGGGTTCTTAGCAAGAGCATAATAAGTGATGGGTGCTGTTGGTATTCCTACTTCTCAGGGTTGTTGAGACGTGCACAGAGGAACACTCACCCAGTCAACAGCCCTTCCTTCTCCCGCCTGCCCCTCCTCTCCTATCCCCACTTCCCACCCCCATGCCCAGCACTGAGCAGAAAGCCCCATGTTGGACTGGAGGGGCCCAAACATCCTCAGCAGGTCTGAGCTCACCTCTGGGCTGGGCCGGGGGCAGGGGGGTGTTGACCTAGCTTTAGAGCTCCAGAGGGAGGGCAGTATGAAGCTTCTGGAAGGATCATGGAGTTGAGGATACAGAGGGCGTGGGGCAGGGCCTTTATGTAAGTAGCGTTAACCCTGACTGTGACAGGGAAGCACTATTGGGGATTTGGAAAGTCAGCTCAAGGGACTTCGCCGAGTAATCCGCTTTCTGGGTCCTTAGAAGACAGAGGCCACCGGGCTGAGGCCTCTCACCTGGCCTCCTCTGCCGTCTTCTGCCAGGCAGCAATCCAGGACCCTGCGACTGACAAGGCCCCACCTAACTGCCAAAGCCAAGGGAGTCTCCCTTGAACTTGATTGACTGTTCTCTCCTTCCCAAAACTTGTCCTGAACTTGTCATCCCCTAAACATTCCCCAGAGGCCTGACCCAGCAGACCTCTTCACTCTCTCCTTGGACAATATCCTACACATTTGTGGCTTCAATGACCATCTTCACAAAAGACTCCTGCTCTGGAAAGCCCAGAGCTTCCCACCCAAAGCTCCACTTGGAATTCCACTGTGGAGTCCAACTCCACATGCTCCAAACCAACCCACCACCTACTTATCCACTCAGAGATGGTAAAAGCCCCAGGACCGCAGGGGCCACCTGGAGGGAATATGTGCAGGGGGAAAAAGCTGAAGGCTGAGCCCCAGGGCCTCTAAACTCGGAGGCTTGGGCCGAGAAAAAGCTGCTGACAAAAGTAGCTGGGAAGGGCTCTCTCTACCTAGAGGGACCCGCACCAAGTCTTGGTGTGCATTTCTGTCTTTCTCTCCCATTTCTCAGCAAGCTCTATTCTTTCCCCCATTTCCCAAATAAATTCTTTTTACTGGCCTTAAAAAACAAGAAAAAAAAGTAGCTGGGAAGGAGCATCAGACCTGCAGAGGGAAAATCAAGGCAGCATGGAGTATGGGAAAAAGGGAAGCGGGGTTCAGGATGAAGACATCAACCATGCCATGTGAGGTCATTCATGTTACCAGTCATAATAATGAGAAAGCAGCACATTTAACTATGGTATTTAAACCTCACGGCAACCCTCCCCATAACAGTAAGGGAGCTATGGTTATTACTCTCAATTTAAGATGGGAACACTGAGCTTTAGGAAACTTCAATAATTTGTTGCAGGTCACACAGCTACTGAGTGGTCAAAGAGGTCCGGGGATGAGAAGGGGTTTCAAACTTGTCTCTGGTTTCAAAACTCTTGCTTTCCATCATGAAGCTTTCCAAGAAGGAGAAGATGCCAATCAGTCTCATTAAGCTTTAGCAGCTAGTGGGTAGCTGGTGCCCTTGGTGAGAACTGTTCCCACGGAGGGTGGAGGGGTGGAAAGCAGGCTGCCCTGGGTGGGGAGAAGAACTGGAAGCAGAGTGCTCAGTGAAGTAAGGGACAGAGCTAAGGGGTTTTTAGGGAGGATAACATGAAGGAAAAAAAAATTTCCATCAAGGAAGATATTTAAAGAGAAGTATGTTAGGAGAAGACTTCCTTTCAAAAATGGGAGCCACTTGAATGTGTTCAGATGCCAAGGAGAAAGAGCCAGGGAGGGAGAGGGTGCACTGGGTGTAGGATGAGGGTAAATCATACTGAGGAGATTCCCGAGGCAGAAAACTGGCAGAGAGAGACAGGAACACCATTTCCCTGTAAGGAACCAGGGCTGAAGCTGCAGGCTCGGTGTCAGTACACCTCTTCCCAGGTCCTGGCCTATCTTCCCATCTGTGTGAGCTTGGACACGTTATCTCACCTTGCTGAGGTTCAGTTTCATTTTCTGTAAAATGGGTTTTACAGAACCCCTTGTTGGGCTGTGGTGTGATTAAACAAGATGGTGGCTGTAAAGGGGCAGAGTGGAGCATGGCCGAAACAGAGCAGGGAGGTAGATGGACAGGGGTTGGGCTGGGGAGGGCAGATGTTGCATGGCCGCTCTTGGGAGCATTTCCTTTCTTTGTGGAGCAGGGAGCAAAGCCATCTTTTGAGGGTGAGAAGCTGAATGGACTAGGGGCAGAGGAGGGAGGGGAAGGTCTGAAGTAGCCACTGTGGGGAAGAGACTCAGGGGGGCATTTCCTGGGAAGCCCTGCCACCTGCTGAGGTTAAAGACCACAACTTCACTGGGGAGGACCTGGGAGGTATAGGATTTTCCCTGAAGCCCTCAGCAGGCTGGGCAAACACTGGGAGTAGGTCCTTCAGGCAAGTGCTTTTGAAGGACTGCGGGGCCTGAAGGCATCAGCAAAGGAGCCGTCATGGTGGAGGGAACAAGCTGAATGGAAAAGCAGAAAAGGAGGGACTGGTTCCCCTGGTGGGCCTTTTCTCTTGCGGTACTCCATCCTGGGCTGCCCCATCTTCCCACTCTATCCACTCAAACCCTCCCCTTCCTTTAAGGCCTCCTCCAGGCTGCCTGCCCTGACTCCTCAGCTCACAGATTCTCTCCTAGAGGCTCCTCCAGGGCCAGGTCTCTAGGTTAATGTAGGTTAAAGCAGGACCTCACTCCAGGTCAACTTTGTCTCGATCCCAGAAAACAAGCTCAGGGCTTCAGTTTTTCTGTGTCCCCTCCAGTTAGCTGGGTGCATGGGTCACAAGGCACTTAATGGACAGGGAATCCAATTTTCACTTGTCTATATTTTCCTGATATTCTACAGTGGGTATACATTACTTAGAATGGAAAAAAAAATTCACCTAAATAAAAGACACCTGCATGGTTGTCCTGCCCAGTCTTCCTCTCTGCTTATTTTGACTTTATGATGTCAGCTCCTCCCATTGTTTGATCCCAGCCGAAACCCTCTCTAACACCTCTCTTCTTTGGTGTGTCAGGCCCAGCCTGGGAGCTGTGCTCCTGCTGGGTGAAAGGATGGCAGAGCCCAGCAGGGCCTGGGGGGCAGAGGGCTCCCCCAATCTGTGACCACCAGCTGCTCGGGCAGACACCAAAGGATTACTCAGCCCAAAGCCGTGAATCTGCTGACGAAGCTGCCCCTGCCCGAGGCCACCTTACCACTAATACAATTATTCGCCAGGGGACAGGTCAGCAATTTCCTTCTGACTCCCTGGAGAACCGGGGGTAAGGGGTGGGGGGGGGGCGGCAAGTTGCTTGTGGGGGAAGGTCCAGTGCCTCACCTTTCTTGGATCCTTGGGGCCTTGGCAGGGAAGGCGTCCTGCCACAGCCTGTGCCGGGCCTTTTATATCCCCTATCACTAGATCTCAGGCCTCAGGAGCCACCTGGGGTCCTGCCCATAGGGTAGTAGGGTGGCTCCTAGCGTGACCCCATGGCCATCAGGCTGGGAGGGCCAGTTGGCCTGGCCCCCCACTGCTGGGCTTCTGGTTTGGGGCAAGCCTCAAACACAGGATTGGGTTCTGGGAACATATCTTCTGGGATTTCTTAAAAACGCCTCCCTCCTCCCTACAAGTGTCTGCACCTTCTTTGAGAAAGCACAGCTAGCGTGAAGAGCATGGGCCCTGGGGCTTGGGGCCAGCAATCCCACTTCCAGGGAATTATGCCAGGGGACATTTCACTGAGAATTATATGGCTGTTCCCTGCAGCGTTTTTAGTAAAACCTTGATCTGCAGACAACTGGCTAAATAACTTGGGCTTCGCAGAATGCTGTGCAGCCATTGCAAACAGTGGTGTTTCCTATATTCATTTGCCTGGAATAGGCACCCAGTGCTGCAACATCCAAGTCAGTTATGAAATAGCAGGTATGGTAAGATTTCACATGCCTCTGGAGAACTTTTGGCCAAAGCGCAGAGGGCTCCTTTCTGCTGGACAGGACCGAAATTAATCAATAGTTTCTTTTTCTTAAGGAGTGAATGGAAGGGTAAGGATCCAGGAAGCAGGTATCAGCAGGAAAGGTTTCTCAACAAAGCCTCTTTATTCTCTTTTCAAGATAACATTTAGAAACAATTAGATATCACCCACACAGTTTTCCCAGCCCCTTGGCTGACAAAGTCCTTTTCCTTGCATCATTTTAAAGGTCTGAGCAGAACTGGAAAGCAACCCCCCCCCCCCCCCCC
>JAQZBX010045937.1:0-20899 GCA_029593785.1 Cabassous unicinctus | reverse complement strand
CCTCAATTCAAATCAATGAGGTCATAAACTGTTCTTCCTTCAATGCCTGGCTTGCTTCACTCAACATAAGGTCTTCAAGATTCATCCATGTTATTCCATGTGTTAGCATTTTATTCCTTCTAACAGCTGAGTAATATTCCATTGTATGTATGTGCCACATTTTGCTTATCCATTCATCTGTTGATGGGCACCGTGGCTGTTTCCAACTTTTGACAATTGTGAACAATGCGACTATGAACATTGGTGTGCATATATCTGTTCGTGTCTTTGCTTTCAGTTCTTCTGGGTATATACCCAGCAGTGGAATTGCTGGATCATATGGAAGATCTATTGTTAGTTTTCTGAGGAATTGCAAAACTATTCTCCACAGTGGCTGGACCATTCCACAAACCCACCAGCAGTGGTTGAGGGTTCTTATTCCTCCACATCCTCTCCAACACTTACATTCTGCTGCTTTTTTGATAGCTGCCATTTTGATGGGTGTAAGATGGTATCTCATTGTGGTTTTGATTTGCATTTCCCTAATAGCTAGTGATGTTGAGCATTTTTTCAAGTGCTTTTTAGCCATTTGTATTTCTTCCTTGGCAAAGTGTCTTTTCAGGTCACTTGCCCATTTTTTAAATGGGTTGTTTGTCTTTTTATTTTTGAGGTGTAGGATTTCTTTATATATGCAGGATATTAGGCTCCTATCAGATATATGATTGCCAAATATTTTCTCCCATTGGGTAGGCTGCCTTTTTATTTTCTTAATAGCATCCTTTGAGGTGCAGAAGTTTTTAATTTTGATGATATCCCATTTATCTATTTTTTCTCTTTTTGCTCGTGCTTTGGCTGTGAAGTTCATGAAACCATTTCCTATTACTAGGTCCAGTAGATGCTTCCCTACATAATCTTCCAAAGTCTTTATGGGTTTGGCTCTTATATTTAGATCTTTGATCCATCTGGAGTTGAACTTTGCATAAGGTGTGAGGTGGTATTCTTCTCTCATTCTTTTGGATATGGATATCCAGTTCTCCAAGCACCATTTGTTAAAGAGGCCATTCTCTCCCAATTCAGTGGGCTTGGTGGTCTTGTCGAATATCAGATGACGGTATATGCAAGGATCTATATCAGAACTCTCAATTCGGTTCCATTGGTCAGTAGGTCTATCCTTGTGCCAATACCATGCGGTTTTGATCACTGTAGTTTTGTAGTATGTTTTAAAGTCAGGTAATATGATACCCCCAACTTGATTTTTCTTTTTCAATATGTCTTTGGCAATTCAGGGCCTCTTACCTCTCCAAATACATTTTGTGATTAGTTTTTCCAGTTCTTTGAAAAATACAGTGTTGAATTTTATTGGGATTGCATTAAATCTATAGATTAGTTTGGGTAGGATAGACATCTTGATGATGTTTAATCTTCCTATCCATGAACAGGGAATATTTTTCCATTTATTCAAGTCTTCTTTGATTTCCTTTAACAGTGTTGTGTAGTTTTCTGTATATAAGTCCTTTACATCGTTAGGTAAATTTTTTCCTAGGTATTTGATTCACTTAGCTACTATTGTAAATGGTATTTTTTTTCCTGATTTCCTCCTCAGATTGCTTGTTTTTGGTGTACAGAAATGCTACTGATTTTTGAGAATTCCTCTTGTAGCCTGCAACATTACTAAAGTCATTTATAAGTTCTATAAGCTTTGTTGGAGATTTTTCAAGGCTTTCTATGTATAAGATCATGTCATCTGCAAATAATGAGATTTTCACTTCTTCCTTTCCAATCTGGATGCCTTTTATGTCCTGTTCTTGCCTCAGTACTCAGGCAAGTACTTCTAAGACAATGTTAAATAGGAGTGGTGTTAGAGGGCATACTTGTCTTGTTCCCAATCTCAGAGGGAAGGCTTCTAGGATTTATCCATTGAAAATGATGTTGGCTTTTGGTTTTTCATATATATCCTTTATCATATTCAGAAAGTTTTCTTCTATTCCTATCTTTTGTAGTATTTTTATCAGGAAAGTGTGGTGTATTTTGTCGAATGCTTTTTCTGCATCTATAGAGATGATCATGTGATTTTTCTCTTTCAGTCTGTTTATGTGGTGAATTACATTGATTGATTTTCTTATATTGAACCATCCTTGAATACCTGGGATGAAACCCACTTGGTCAAGGTGTATAATCCTTTTGATATGTTGTTGAATGCGATTTGCAAGTATTTTGTTGAGGATTTTAGCATCTAGGTTCATTAGAGAAATTGGTCTGTAATTTTTCTTTCTTGTGGTATTTTTGTTTTGTTTTGGTATTAGGGTAATGTTAGAATCATGGAATGAGTTAGGCAATATTCCTTCTAATTCTATTTTTTGGAAGAGCTTAAGCAGAATTGGTGTTAGCTCTTTCCAGAATGTTTGGCAGAATTCACCTGTGAAGTCATCTGGTCCTGGGCTCTTCTAAGTTGGGAGGTTTTTCATGACTGAATCGAATTCTTTACTTGTATTTGGACTGTTGAGTTCATCAATTTCTTCTTTCATCAAAGTAGGCTGTTTGTGAGTTTCTAGAAACTTGTCCATTTCCTCTAAATTATCATTCTTCTTGGCATATAATTTTTCAAAGTATCCTCTTATGATACTCTTTATTTCAGTGGGGTCAGTAGTGATATCCCCTTGCTCACTCCCTATTTTGTGTATTTGAATCTTTTCTCTCTTTTTCTTTGTTAGTCTGGCTAAAGGTTTGTCAATTTTATTGATATTCTTGAAGAACGAGCTTTTGGTTTTGTTTATTGTTTCTAGTGCTTTCTTATTCTCTATTTTATTTAGTTCTGCTTGAATCTTTGTTATTTCCTTCTTTCTACCTCCTTTTGGTTTAGTTTGTTGTTGTTTTTCCAATTCCTCCAAGTGTGCAGTTAGGTCTTCAATTTTAGCTCTTTCTTCTTTTTTAATATATGAATTTATGGCTATGAAATTCCCTCTCAGGACTGCTTTCTCTGCATCCCATAGGTTTTGATATGTTGTGTTGTCATTTTCATTAGTTTCAAGGTAGTTGCTGATTTCTTTTGAGAAAAGAGTGTGTTGTTTAACTTCCATATCCTTGTGCCTAAGCTGTTTCTCTGGCCCTTAGTGATTTCCAATTTCATTCCATTGTGGTCAGAGAAATTACCTTGTATAATCTCAATCTGTCTGAATTCATTGAGAGTTGTTCTGTGGCCTAGCATGTGGTCTATCTTGGAGTATGTTCCATGTGAACTTGAGAAGAATGTAAATCCTGCTGTATTTGGGTGGAGTGTTCTGTATATGTCTATTAAGTTCAGGTCCTTTAATGTATTGTTGAGAAAATCTGTTTCTTTAGTGATTATCTGTCTAGATGTTCTGTCTAATGATGATAATGATGTCTTGAAATCCCCTGCTATAATTGTAGAGGCATTTATTTCTCCACTTAGTTTTTCCAGAGTTTGCGTCATGTATTTTGAGGCACCCCAATTTGGTGCATAAATGTTTATGATTGTTCTCTCTTCTTGAGAGATTACCCCTTTTACTAATATATAGTGTCCATCTTTGTCTCCTATGATAGTTTTGCATTTAAAGTCTATTTTGTCTGATATTAGAATAGCTACTCCTGCCCGTTTTTGGCTATTGTTAGCTTGTAAAATGATTTTCCAGCCATTCACTTTAAGCCTCCATGAATCCCTGGGTCGATGGTGAGTTTCTTGTAGACAGCATATAGATGAATCATATTTCCTTAACCATTCTGCCAGTCTGTGTCTCTTTATAGGTGAATTTAGTCCATTAACATTCATTGTTATTACTCGTAGTGAATTTCTTATTTCAGCCATTTTTCTTTGGATAAATGTATGTCATATGTCGTTTTGTTTTTATTTTTTGTCATGTTAGTTGCTTTTAAACTCTCCTCCAACTCTCTCTCCCTTGTTTTTTCCTTTCAACTTGTAGAACTTCCTTTAGTGTTTCTTAACGTGCAGGTTTCTTATTGACATACTCTCTTCATTTCTGTTTATCTGTGAATATTTTAAACTGACCATCATTTTTGAATGCCAGTTTTGCTGAGTAGAGAATTTGTGGCTAGAAGTTTTTTTCTTTTAGTATTTTGACTATGTCTTACCACTGCCTTCTTGCCTCCATGGTTTCAGCTGAGAAATCAACACTTAATCTTATTGTGCTTCCCTTGTATGTGATGGTTCTCTTTTCTCTTGCTGCCTTGAGTAATTTCTCTTTCTCTTGAGCATTGGACATTTTGACAAGTATATGTCTTGGAGTTGGCCTGTTGGGATTTAAACTGTTTGGGGTGCACTTTGCTTCCTGGATCTGCACATCCATCTCTCTCAATAGGGTTGGGAAGTTTTCAGCTATTATTTCCTTCAACACTTCTTCTGTTCCCTTTCCCTTCTCTTCTCCCTCTGGGATGCACATAATGCATATGTTTGAGTGTTTTGCGTTGTCAGTTAATTCCGAGTCCCTGCTGGATGTTTTCTATCTTTTTGTCTATTTTTTCTACTATCTGTTTGATTTCAGATGTATTGTCTTCCACATCACTAATTCTTTCTTCTGCCTGTTCAAATCTGTTGCTATGTGAATCCAGCGTCTTTTTTATTTCTTGGATTGTGCCATTGGTCACCATCATATCCATTATCTTTTTGGGAGTGTTTACACTTTCTTCACTATGTTCTCCAAGTGTCTTCTTTATATTCTTAATCTCTTCCCTCACTTCTTTAAGTTGGTCCATAATATTTGTTTGGAAAGATTAGATTAGTTGTTCAATGATCTGCTTCAGTTCCTGGTTTTTAATTTGTTCATTGGATTAGTCCATGTTTTCCTGTTTCTCAGTGTGGTTTGTAATATTTTGTTGCCCTCTTGTCATCATTTTATCTTGATGGATTTATTCAGTTGATTAGCTTTTCTCTCTGCTCTAGAGATTTTTTATCTGGTGGATCTGTGTGTGTGTAAAGTTTTCTCTTTGATAAATTTTCTTCTTATTTTATTTTTTTGCTTCTTTCTATGGTCCCTTGAAGTCAAAAGATTAGGTCTGGAGGAGTCAAAAGATGTGAGAAAAAAGAAGGATAATAGTAATACTGCTAAAAGCTAGAAGAGGGGCCAAATAAGACTTAATGAAGTGAATATTTAACTCAAGTAGGCATTGTAGAGTAATAGGAAAGAAAGTGGAGTACCTACAAAGGACTTGGAAACCAAATAGAGGAATATATATATAATGATTTAGAGGGCTAGAATTATGAGGAGGGAGAGAGTTAAGAAAGAGCTAAAAGGAAAGAGTTAATATTAATAAAGAAAGAAAAAAAACAAAATAGAGGGAATAGAAATTGACACCCTTGAGTTGTGGGCATATGGAAAAAATGTGAAATTTAATAGCCACAACAGAAAGCAGAGGGAAGAAAGATGATGGAGGGATAATAGTTAGTTAGGAATACAAAATCAATATATAGGCAGAATGGGAAATTAATGAAGAGGAAGCACAGCAAAGAAGAGAGAAGCTAGGAGCACCTAATTTAAAAAAATGAAAGACAGAAGAAAGGGGTGATGAAAGAGGAAAGAAAAGTAAGAGGCAACAAATAAACAGAGAAAAAGCAAGCAACCACACTGGCAAGCAGTCAAACAAAGCTAAGGGGGATCAATATTCCCTGGGGTCCCATGGATTCTCTCAGCCTGCTTGTGTTTATCCAACAATTTCCGTGCAGAGTTTTTATATACAGGTCCTGAAGAAGCTTTTGGGTATTAAACTAAATTAAAAAGAATTTATTTTTCATTTTTTAAAGGGATTGTTTTATTTATTTATTTATTTATTTTTAATTATTATTTTTTTTTTGGCGTAATACATGACCAAAAATAAGTCCTTCTCTAGACCACCCCCCTCACAGAGGAGGCCCTAACTGGGCTCCTGGAAACTCATCAAGCACTTCCCAATTTCTGCATTCCCCAGGGACGCAAAAGTCTGATGTTTGTCAGTGTAGAAATCTAAAAATGGCAGACTCCGGCAGACTCCGCCCTTCTGGATCAGAGCCCCTGTGTCATCGGGCTGCATTTAAATGAGGTTAACTCTGCAGAATCGCCTCTCCCCTCAGCCTGGCGCTGCTTCAAGCTGGCTTATCTGCTCCCCAAAGTTATGAGGGGGTCCAGGCAGCCAGATCAACAACTAAAATATCCCCTCTTTGTTTTCTGTCAGAACTCTCCCTCTCTTGGAGATTGCCCCTCTTCCCAGCACTGCTGGGCTGGGGCTAATCCCTGGGCTGCTAGGCTAATCAACTCCTTAGAAGATTAACCCCTCCCCTCTTCTGGGTGCCGATTCACTGCAGCTGTTTTGTTCGTCTAAGTTGCGGGGGGCTTCAGGAAGCCAAATTCCCAGACAATAAAGCTCTCTTACCAGAGCTCCCCCCTCAGAAAATGCCCCCTCTTACTGGGTCGGGACTTGCAGTTACTGGAGGGACAGGAGTCGCACTTCCACCCGGATTATTTTCCCCCCCCATAAGGGTGGGTGTCAGCAGACTGTGTTAACCACCACAGGCAGGCTTAGAACTCATGAATCTCTATGGTTCAGTCCACACCATCAATCTGTCCAGAGAGATGTCCCAAGCTTCTTACTCCACACGCCCACAGCACAGACCCCCGTGCCGCACCGTGTCCACTATCTGCCGTGATCTGGGACCTGTCCGCAGTTGCCCTCCTAAGCCGACGCCATCTTGCCCCAATCCAGCGTAAAGGACTTATATACAGAAAACTACACAACACTGTTAAAGGAAATCAAAGAAGACTTAAATAAATAGAAGAATATTCCCTGTTCATGGATAGGAAGATTAAACATCATCAAGATGTCTATCCTACCCAAAACTATCTACAGATTTAATGCAATCCCAATAAAAATCAACACTGTATTTTTTAAGGAACTTGAAAAACTAACTACAAAATATATCTGGAAAGGTAAGAGGCCCTGAAATGCCAAAGACATATTGAAAAAGAATAATGAAGTTGGAGGTATCACACTACCTGACTTTAAAACACACTACAAAGCTACAGTGTTCAAAACTGCATGGTATTTGCACAAGGATAGACATACTAACCAATGGAACAGAATTGAGAGTTCTGATACAGATCCTCACATATATAGTCAACTGATATTCGACAAGGCCACCTAGCCCACTCAGTTGGGAGAGAATGGCCTCTGTAACAAGTGGTGCTTGGAGAACCGCACATCCATATCCCAAAGAATGAGAGAAGAATACCATCTCACACCTTATACAAAAATCAATTCAAGATGGATCAAAGATCTAAATATAAGATCCAAACCCATAAAGACCTTGGAAGATAATGTAGGGAAGCTTCTACAGGACCTTGTAATAGGAAATGGTTTCATGAACTTCACACCCAAAGCACAAGCAGCAAGAGAAGAAATAGAGAAATGGCATCTTCTCAAAATTAAAAACTTCTGCACTTCAAAGAATGTTATTAAGATAATAAAAAGGCAGCCTACACAATGGGAGAAAATATTCGGCAACCATATATCTGATAGGAGCCTAATATCCTGTATATATATAAAGAAATCCTACACTTGAAAATAAAAAGTCAAACAACCCATTAAAAAATGGGCAAGTGACCTGAAAAGACACTTTTCCAAGGAAGAAATACAAGTGGCTAAAGAGCACATGAAAAAATGCTCAACATCGCTAGCTATTAGGAAAAAGCAAATCAAAACTACAATGAGATATCATCTTACACCCATCAGAATGGCAGCTATTAGAAAAAAAGCAGAATATACGTGTTTGAGAGGATTTGGAGGAATAGGAACATTCATCCACTGATGGTGGGATTGTGGAATGGTCCAGCCACTGTGGAGTACAGTTTGGCAGTTCCTCAGAAAACTAGCAATAGATCTTCTATGTTTATTCCCAGAAGAATTAAAAGCAAAGACACAAACAGATTTATGCACACCAATGTTCATAGCAGCATTGTTTACAATTGCCAAAAGTTTGAATCAGCCCCAGTGCCCATCGACAGATGAATGGATAAACAAAATGTGAGACATACATACAATGGAATATTACTCAGCTGTAGAAGGAATAAAGTGCTAACACATGCAATAACATGGATGAATCTTGCAAACCTTATGTTGAGTGAAGGAAGCCAGGCATTGATGGATGAACAATATATGACCTCACTGATTTGAATTGAGGAAAGTGAGCAGTCTCTGAGAAGATAAGTTAACAAGGGAGAGAAAAAGAATAGTAGGTTGTGAGTCATCACTCATATGGTAAAGTGATAGAGTATAGTTGCATATTGAAGGATAACACAGATGGGTAGTGATATTACAGGGTTTGCTGGTGCAAGGTTGACAGGTGGGCAGATTAGGGAGGGCAGGTTAGAATACCCAGGGCATGTAACTATGCATCTTGTCATCCAATGAGTCAAGACAGGAGAGTGTCATGTGCCCCAGGGGGTTGGGGAGGAAAGAACAGAAAAGATCAAACAGGGGGTATTTAGTGTTCATGGGAAATGTTTTTCATTGCCTTACAGTAATGGACACAGAATATGGTAAATATCATCAAAAATTATTAAACTGTGTCATCTAAATTGTAAACTATATTGTAAAACATTGACAATGTTTAGTAGCTACGTTTCACTATCTGTATAACAGTTATAACAATGCTACCATCCACACACACACGCAAAAAGGTTTTAATATGGGGTGAGGAAAGGGGAAGAATGTTGGGTATATGAGAGTCTCTAGTATTCTGTGTGTGACTTTGTTTTGACCTAAAACTTCTTTGAAAATTAAATGAAAATTTGGGAGACACTGGGGAATGAGAGGGGGAAGGTGCACACTGGACATCCGATAACACAGAGATAAAAGGAATAAAATAATTTTTAAAAACAATTTTTTTTTATTTTTCCCATTTTTTGAATGTCCCAATCCATTAATTATATTTTATTTTATTTTTTGTTTTCTGAGTTTCCATGTATTTTATCTCTTGCATTTAAGCTTATCATTACTATTTCATTTTCCTATTAATTGTATTTGGTTATTATATGGGCTTCATCTTCAAGAAAGGTTTAGATCACAGAAGGGTTAAAATGGGGGCTACAGAGGATCAATGCTGGGGTGTATCTGGGATGGGGGATTCATGGGAGGAATTTCATTTGAATATACATGAAAGATATATAAAATTGTTCAAATGATCAAGGGATGGGGCATGGTCATGGTGGGTAGACAATCACTCAATAAATGAGGGAATACTGAATTCCCAGTCTAGAGAGCTCTGCCACATTCTCCAAGGGAGCAGTAACAGTACCCCGAGTGCAGGGTCAGTGTCTGGCAAAAGAGGATGGTCCACTGATTGGTTCTTGTTATTGATGACTAGCTTTACGAGTCTTTGCTCTTGTAATTGAAACTTAGCCTACTGTTATAGGGTGCCTATGGGTTGCCACCTGAAAACCTTCTTGTTGCTCAAATGTGGCCTTTCTCTAAGCCAAACTCAGCATATGAATGCATTACCTTCCCACCAGCGTGAGACATGACTCCCAGGAATGAGCCTTCCTGGCAATGAGGGATTAATACCAAGTGCCAACAGACAATACAACTGGAAAAAGACCTTGACGAAAAGGGGGAAAAGGGAAAGACAAATGAGTTCATGTGGCTAAGAGACTTCAAAGCATTAGGGAGGTCATCCCTGAGGTAACATTTATGCACACCTCAGTAGGATCTTAAAGAACACCAAAGTGGATACCACCCCACACAGAGGGGTTCCTGAGGGCTCTGGAGACACCCAGGTCCTATATAAGGGGGGATAGCACCAGAGGTTGATGCCTTATCAGTGGGCTCTACTTTGAAATCTGTGCTCCCGAGAGTGACAGAGTTGGACTCAAATAAGTCCTCCCTGCACATGGTCCATCTGTCCCTTGTATTCAATCTTATATGTGATGCAGGAGTTTTTAGGTGTACTTCCAGAGATGGAAACTCTGGTCTGCCCATGCACCAGCTGTGCCTGGAATATTGGTGGAGCTGCAACTCCTACTCTACAGCTCAATGGACTTACCCAAGTCACCTGGTGAGGAGATGATGATGGACAGCGGCCATCCCAGGGAATGGAGATTGCCTGCAGCTTCAGGAAGGATAATCCCATCCACCATAGTCATGGGATATAAGCACCCTCTCACTTGGAGGTAGAGTGGACATCACCATCCCAGACTTCTCAAGATTGGGGTAAGAGCTATGGACTAGAGTAGACTTATTGGTATTCTGTTGTAGACATATTGTGATTCAAGCAATGGAAGTAATTATAACAGTGAGGTGGAGCCAGGGGCCCCTAGACACTTTTGGGGCAGGGAATGGAAAAGCAGTCGTAATACAGGGGCTTTTTCAGGACTTGGGAATTATCCTGAGTGACATTACAACGACAGATATAGGCCATTTTACATCAGCATATACCATGCAGAACTGTGTGGGGGAGAGTGTGGTCTGCAATGGGAACTATGGTCCTTGCTTAGTGGCAAAGTCCCAGGATGTGTATATCCATTGCAGATGATGTGCCACACTAATGAAAGATGTTTATGTGGGATGTTATGGGAGGTGTGGGAAGTGGGGAACATGGGAAACCCTTTAAGTTTTGTAACATTTATGTAATCTAAGCATTTTTTAAAATATACATATATTAAAAAATAACATTTATGTAAGCAAATGAACATATATGCATATATATTTATATATAATTTTACAAATGTTGGTTTTTATTGTGAAAAATTTGATTTTATCCACAATTTTTTTAAATAGTCAGCTTTTCACTGCTAAAATATTTATATGAATTCTGAGTTGTACTTCAATAATGTAACTGTTTACTTCAAAATTGGGTTTCAAAAATTCTTATTAAAGGTCTTTATATTAAACACAACAAAAATATCAAATATAGAATGTTTTCAAAATAACAATATAGCTGTTTGTTTCAGAGTTTCATTTTCAATTTATAGTTTGTAAATTGTGTACTTATTTAATCTAATGAAGGATTTTCTCCAAAGAAGCAAAATCATTTAAAGATAAAATGTCCTTGACTCAGGATTTTGTTCCTATACTTTGTCTTTACTACCAGTGTTTGTAAAACTACATGCATTTTGTTTTCAAAGTAAATGATGGAGATAATGAAATAGGTTCAATAAGAAAATAAGAACAACAGATACACAGAGCAGTTTGAGTGTTAAGATTGAATTAGATTTTTTTGTCTCTAAATGTAATTGTTTTATGGAATATATATATATATATATATATAATATATATATATATAATGGACTCAGTCATTCTGAGTCAGTGGCATATATGTCAGTGAAAGAAAGGCAGATATAAACTTGTTAAGATATAAGGAATATAAAATATTTTATTATTAATGTCTCTCCTGCCATATCCTTAGGCATCTCTGATTTTGAAATTCTCACCCCTGCAAAATGGTTTTACAGAACCATCATGTTAATAACAATTTTGTAGCTTGGATTACTTCTGATTGCCCATTCTTTCTTTTTTATAAAAAAAATGACTTGATATATGATCCTCTAAAATTTCAAGCTTTTAGGAAATGAAAATTTTTTCTTGTCAATGAATGCTGAACTATAAATTTGCATGTAAGTTGGTAGACATAACAACACACTGTGGTTTCAGTTTTAAAATAAAATGTATCCTAAGGTTGTTCAAGTGATTTTCATAAATTATGTACTGCTCCATAATTTGGTGAAAAGTTCATTTTTCTCATCAATATACTGATATGCAATTAATATCTTTTAGTACTATTTAAAAGAATGTGTGTTTTAATCTGCAGAGTCAACTCATTCCTTTATAGTAACTAGTAGCATTTCAGAATAATAAGAGCTCATAGGCCTATCTACCTTAATCTCAGTGAGTTAACCTGTATATTTTTAAATCCTATGCATAATAAATCTATTGAATATACATGCACTTATGCTTTAACACTCCTGGGGGTGAAGGATCTATTTTGGCCTCACCTACATTTTTTTCAGCCATGTCCTCATTACAACTGTTATAAAATTTTTACTTTAATAAAGTTAAAATACTTGCAATTAAAGAATTTAATAATTAATTCTAATTTGAAACCACAGAAGATAATTAATTAAATTAATAATAAATATCTCCTATGTATTAATGACATATTTTTATAATTCAAATATGGTTTGGGACAATGTTTCTTCTCTTATTATTGAAGAAACACTGAAGGATGTAAGTTATCAAAATACAGAAATAGAAAAATTGGTATTAAAATCTCAATTTAACTTATATTTATACTGTCTTAGCTATTAGATTGGTTGTTATCTAACATTACTTTTAGTTGTGCTGCAAAATAATGGCTATTAATTCTCATTTTGCCTATTATTCAATTGATTTTGGGGGGAGTTAAAAGTAAATCTTATTTTCTTTCCAGAAATATTAATATAGGCTAACTTACTTTTTATATTTTCCCTCACCATATCATCACAAAGTGCTTTGTGAGTTGCACACAAAGTGCTTTTTGAGATTCACTGCCTTTTGTGTCAGGGCCATACATTTCCAATGAACTGAGGAGGTTAAATACAGCATGACATTTTCTACTGTCGAGATTTGGAACAATTTACAATTCTACCTGCACAGTCCTAAGAGAAAATGTCATTGTTTGCCCCTCTGTTCCTTTAGGTAGGCCAAGCAAACTTATTCCTCTGTCCTTCAATTGCCCAACTTCAGAAAATCTGTTCTTTTGGAAGCAAGTAAGCAAAAACAACAGTCACATATTCATTTATCAACCACAGATAAATCTGAGTATTGGAAAATTGCAGTGCTAAATTACCAGAGCAAAAACAGCTGCTGCCTTGAATCTAAAGTGAGTGGAATCCAAAGTGAAGTATAATTCACAGTGGGAACCTGTGAAGCTATTGGAGCTAAAACTCAAAGAAGTGTGTCCTTCCTCCCTAAAACCAGTTCTCCTAGAATCTTTAAATCTCAAGGTTTTCTACACTGAGCTTCTACAAGTTGTTACCTAGAGTACAAGCATTCCAACTTGTACTGTCTCTAGCAGAAAGGTTCTATTTCTTTACTTCTCCTCCAGGTTAGCAATTATTCACATTAACTTCCTGTATTCAGTTTCCAAGCAGTGGCTTTTTCTGTGATCTAAATTCTCTCATATATAAGAAGAGTTGTTTTCCATATTGTTCAGCATTTTCCTTGTTGTTGGAAAGGGGATGATGATTTCCAGTTTGCTTGCATGCTGGACTGAAAATGGAATACTGGGAAATGTATTTTATTTCTCACAGCACAGAAATATTCACAAAATGTATATTTTTTTTACTAATTCCAAAGTCTCCCCAACAAATTTTTATAACTTATAGTCATTTACCAGAAAGTTGCAAACTGAACTAATAGGCAACAAGATGGTGAAAATTCTTTATTAGTAACATTGATAGAGATAAAAAATGTCAACATACTAAACGTTTTTAAGACATCTTTAAAATTTCTCTACAAAATAGTATTAACCTTTAATAATATAGTTACATATATTAGATATAATTAATGATTCACTTCAGTTAAAAATAAATGAGATACAGCCAAGTTGTACCTTGAATGATAAACTTTCTTCAAACATAAATAATAGGAAAAAGATGTATTAACATTTATCTTAGAGGGGAGGGATGGTGAAATGCATGCAATTAAATTAACAATAAGATAACCAGAATCTAAATAGAGCAAAATGCTTTTCAGAGAGATATGTCCTAAATTGAAGAATTATTGCAGACATGATGTACTACTTGAAATGATTCAGGAATGTGATTAAACACTATTACTGGTGTTTAACACCAGTAAGTGCCTGTAGCTAGTCACTCTTTAGCAGGGCTGCATATATTTTTTTATTTTTTCATTTGCCCACCTAGCACATTTAATGTAAAATGATAGTTGAAATTCAGAACATCTTTCTTGGGGATTTAATATTTTCACCTTTCTCTTATAAATAAATAAAATTGAAAGAGTGTATCCAGCTCACTCTTTTGATTTCATGTTTGTTCTCAATGATATCTAACTTTTTCTTAGAATTAACTCCAAAAGAAATATTTTTTTACTGTCTGTAATTGAAGCTAATATGTGCAACCTTCTCCAGCAAAGCTTATTAAAATCATCCAGGTTATTTAAGCAATTGCAACCTCTGCATGGCAGAAAAAATTGTAAATAATTATAATTATAAATAAAATAAACATAAATCTTTTTTTAAAAATTTGAAAACGTGGAAATTTGCCTTTACAAAATTTATCATTATTGATAAATTGCAAAAAGAAATGAATGTTAATTTAAGCAAATACAAAATATTAGCAAAGAAAGGAAATGAACATTCTCATACATAATCGAAAAAATTATTAAAAATATAACTATATCCTTTCTGTTTGTTGGTTTTGTGTTAGTTTCCTGGGGAAGGCTTAACAAAATACCATAAACTGGCCTTTATATACAGCAGAAATTTGTTGGGTGGCTTAATATACTGTTCTGGAGCGTAGAACTTGATATCATAGTGTTACAGCCATGCATTTGTTGAAATCTGGAGGGTTTCATGACACTACTGAAACTCTGTCTTCTTCTCATTCTCTATCTTTCTCTCACTGTCCAAATTTACTCTCCTTGTAAGGATGCCAGTCACGTTGTCCACCCTATCCTGTTTGGCCTCATTATTACTAATGATATTTTCCAAGATTCTACTTCTAAATAGGATCACATTCAAGAGAAGGGGGTTTAATACTAGAAAATAACTTATTGAGGGGCAAAATTCAATCCATAACAAGTATCAAACTTAGAAGCATGTATATGTATATCAACAGTTAAACATCATGAATTATACCTCAAGAAATAGTAGAGTTACTATAAAAGGCACAGTAAAATGAGTGTCCACAGAGTCATAGCAAATAATAGACAAAAAGGGACAAAGGTGACAAGTGGTTGGAATTCTATTCTGGGTGAGGAAAAGGGGTCTTCTTATCAAAATCTGATAGTTCCATGAGCAGACTAAGCCCATTGTTTCAGGATATAGGGATTTTCCTACTGTAAATTTATATTGGTATGTAACAAGGCCAATTTTAAATATAGGTTCAAAGGATTTTCAAACAATTTGGACTTCTGATTAAATTCTTTGACAAGGTGAAACTTCCCTTAGAAAGGAAATTTTGGCCCCCATGATTTGTCATATACCTTAAATTATTAAAATTCCAGAGAAGGGGGAAGATCAAATATATGCCCATTCAGAGATGAGTAACTTTTGCAAAGCATATGGAATAAATGGTGAGCTGGACTGGATAACATGTTTACACAGATCACTATGGGTTAGGTTTCTGTTACAGACAGGTTTGTGACATCACACACAATGGAAAGGGAGGATAGGCAGTTTCTGAATAATAAGTGGTTGTGCCTATAGCAACAAGGGTTCATATGTTTGAGTGCAACCAACTAGTCCCATTCATTGCATTTGAGTAGTGGACCCAGATATTCTTATGGTGGGTTAAAGATTTTTCTATGGATGACAGAAAAAATTGGGTATATTTAATCCACAAAATTGCAGTTTATGTAATTTTGGGACATTTTTGGTTGAATTTTATTTCAGTTTTAAAATATAGTCTATACACTGAATGTGAGGAAAGAGGAATAGTTAAATAAGCTGAAGTCACTGTGGTATGATGCAAAAAAATAATTTTTTGCAGACATAATTTCAACACACATTTCAATTTATTTCAGCTCATATTTATTAAACACCTTCTCCTATCAAGTTATGTATTAAAGGGTCATTATTCCAAAAATTCCCCTTGGACCAATTATAAATCACTGAATGTGTTTGTTAAAATATGGAAGCATAGATAAACAACATGAAATATTAGAACAATAGCATAAAATTTAAAAATTGGAAACAGTTAATATAGCTGAACAATATTTCTATAATTGTTTTGATTGTTGTTGGGAGCCAGATCTAGGTGTAAACTTAATTCCAACAAATTAAACTTTTGAAAATGATAGACTATTTCTTGATTGTAGTATACATGCTACAAAACTAAGTAGGCGAGTATATAGATATAAATTTCATACCTTGGAGAATTGTAAATAAAATTTTAAACAATAAGACCTACCACTGCAAAGGAAAAGTAGCATTATAAAATACATATTGAGGAGTGGTGAAACATGCTTATTATCTAAGAAACAAATTTTGCATCAATTCAGATATATATTAGATGATAACAGCATTAAATTATAAAAGATAAAATGGATTGGTGGTTTTGCTTCATTAATAATAAGAATAATGCAGGAAAATATATATGATAATATGAAGACCAGAATTAATGCATTGAAAAAAAGTCATTATGAAAAGAGTTCCAAAGAAGAATGTTACAAGACACACACATGAAAGAAAGGACTTAACTTTCAATGCTTGGTGGCTAAATAAGCAAATATTTATTACAATTCTAGTAAGGTCTCCTTTCCAGTTACAAAATTCATAAAGACATTTGTAAATAAAATCTGTATATCTGAATTTTGTTATGAACTGGGCTTGCCCACACATAGTCTTATAAAACATGCATACTGGTATAACAGCTATTTTATTATGTATTAAATAATAACTCTTGATATCTAATTGGGAAATATATATCAAAAAAGGTAATAACCTTCTACCCATTATTTTCACTTCTGAATATTTATTAGGAAAAGTTTTCAAAAGAAATTGGTAGTGCTATTCATATAAACATATATGTGGAAATGTTTACATATACATCTGTATGCATCTATACATAAACATAAATATATGCATATACACCTATACATCTGAATACATTTATATATGTTTGTGCATATGCATATATATATATATATATATATATTTATAGGAAAGGGCTGAACAGTGAATTAAAACATATTTATGTATGTTACAATATTTAATTAATCTAAATTGTTGGAATTAAGTATTAATAAATAATATAAGAACATATATGTTTCTAACAATTAGTTTAAAAGTATAATAGCACTTCCAAAATAAAGTAGTGAAAACAGAAGAAAAATGAATGTCTGTGGCTATACTAGAATAATATATTCAGAATTAAATGTTACCTTAAGAATTGCAAAATTAATGGCATAAGCAATTTATTGCTAATATTTATTTAAATCGATGTCAAAATATTATCATACCATTATCTAGGGAGAATAAGTGTAAAACTCAGCATAGATTTAATATTGCCTAGATTCTGCATTTTTTCCACTTGCTTAACATGAAAAGATGTTAGTGCTCACCTTTGTTTGCTATACCTGCAAATGTTGGATATCTTCTGACACAGAACATTTTGCTTAATAGTTCTGTGAAGATCAAATGAAGCTCACCAAGAAGGAATGATCTGGTCCATTAACATTTTTCCAAGAGTGCATTATAGAAATTTGTTTATGAGTTGTCTACAGAAAAACAGTAGTTTGGTTGTGTATGTCCTCTATCTCTGTTATAGTAATTCCATTCTGTATATGATTTCCATTCTCTCAGGTCTTATTCTCCATTGGAATCAATATTTTATATACCAAGAACTTTTGAAGGCTCCAGCCACCACATTGTTTCAAAAACTGTAGATGAAGGCATTGACATGAGCGAGAGAATAGTGTAGAATAAAGATACTACCTCATCCTCCTCAGCAGTATGGTAGGCTTTTAGGAGAAATATTTGATGATAGCTGTTCCAAAGAAGAGAGACACCACATTCATGTGGGAGGAACAGGTTGTCATAATTTTTCTCACCCCAAAGTTTGATCCTACTCTCAAAAAGTAGAGAGTATCTGCCTATTTGAGGTCATGATGGCTGAAATTGGAATGAGGATGAACACAAATTCACTGACATAAAGCCCGTTATCATAAAGAGATGTATAAGCACAAACAATTTTCTTGAGAGTTGGGATTGCACAAAAGAAAGGATGAATTTCCCAAGAAGCACAATAAGGGAGATTAAAGAAATATTTGACATAGATGATTTTGGAGTTCTCCAACAAATACAGACAAAAATACAAAATAACTGATTAGCAGAATGTTCAAAACACTGTGGACTCATTACATTGGTTTGAACTTAGGGAAACTTCATTGCAAAAAAGATATATGAGTCTTGAATTGTATTTCATTTTATTACTTCAAATTTGGGTTTTACCAATTCATAGAGTTCAATAGTAGGACTCTAAGATAAATATAGTATAATATAAAATATAGTATTTAAAAAATAAAATGCATGTTCTTCATTTTAGAATTTTGTTTTCAGTTGTCTGCTTGAAATTGATTACTTATTTAATCTATTGAAGTATTTTTTTCAAACAAGTCAAATCATTATAGAAAAAAAATCCTTGACCCAGGATTGACTTTGAATTTGTTTTTATACTATGTCTTCACTACCAGTGTTTGTGAAACTGTATGCCTTTAGTCTCAAAATAGAGGATGCAGAGAGTAAAAGTGCTTCAGTGAGACAATCAGAATAACACAGACACAAAGGAATTGGATTCCTGAGATTAAATTAATTTTGCTCTCTAAATATAATTGCTTTATATTGAATATAAATATATATATATTTATATATATTTGGTCATTTTAAATTTGTGACACAATCCATTAAAAAATACTCAGTGATAATGTATTAATGCTATATTTTTGTAATTCAATTATTGCTTGAGATAAGGTTTCTTATATTGTTGTTACTGAAGGACCTCTGATGGATGTATGCACCAAACACATGTGGCAAATAGAAGAAAAAACCTGATATTTAAGAGCTGCTCAATTTCAATTATATTTAAATTGACTCAGTGATTATAATTGATTATAAAGTAACATTACTTGTAGCTGTGCTACAAAGCAAGGCTGATAATGTGGAGTAAATTACCTACTCGTGTAAAATAACATCATCATCATGCCTATTATTCAATTGAAAAAAATTTTGGCTTAAAAGTAAATTCTATTTTCTTTTCATAAATACTACATTCAGACTAAATTTCTTTTAATATTTTTCCTGAAGATATCACCAGATATCTATATAAAAGGAAGAGTTGCACAGAAAAGTATCCAGAGATATTCATATTCCTTTGCGGTCAAGACCATACATTACCAATGAAGTAAGGTGGCTGAATACATAACTAAATTCTCTATCACTAAGGTTTGGGCCAATTTGCAATTCTGCCTACACTGTCCTCAGAGAAAATTTCCCTTGTCTGCCCTTCCATTGCCTCAGGTGAACCAAGCACAATTATTCCATTGTCCATCAAATGCCCAAGTTCAGCAAGTCTCTCCTCTTGAAGACAAGCAAAGAAAAAAAAAATCAGTCACATAATCTTTCATTCATCAACCCTAGCTACCTCCACCTGAGTACTGCAAAACTGCAGCAGTGCAGAATTCAACATCTGCTGCCTTGGATCCAAGAGAATGCTTTTCATTCCTGCCTCCTCTACTCATTAATGAATTCAAATATACTACTTAACTTTTCTTTTCTCTGGTTGTTAATATTTAAAATGGGATGGTAAGAGCAGTCATGCTATAGGGTTTTCTGTGCATAGAGTTAATTGATTAATGGAAATCTTATATAACAATGACAGATGCATAGGAGACACTAAATGTTTTACAATATACAGATGGATTTTTAAATTATATTGATTGGTGTATCATGAATGTGAATTGATCTGTAATGTATAGTTTTATTTTTCCTGCTGGTATCATCAAATACACAAATAAGAAACTTTTATAAGGAGAAACACATTTTATTTAATGAACCATATGTTTGACTCCATCATTTAATATCAGGCCTATAATTTAAAAATAAACAAACAATATATGTGCGTGTGTTTAAGTTCTCAGTTTAATTTTCATGCTAATTCACATATTAATCCCCAAATGATCTCTAAACATATATTTCTATAAATGGGGAGAGGGAGAGTTATAAAACAGTTCTAAGAATTGAGCTTAGTTACAAATGGAATCTCTATATATTGGAAAATGGGAAGTTTCATTTAGGGCAGACCTGAAGTTAAGGCCCTTATGAATATATGATATTAAAATATTTTTATTTTCATGCTTCTTATGTGCTATGCAGATTACTAAGTGCCTTATGTATACATTAAATCATCAGATGTCTCATTATGTTCTTAGGAAGGCACTATGAATAACTATCTAGAAAAAGCAAAACAAAAATATCAGCTCTATAGTTACTAAAGCAAAAGCAGAGTTTGAAAAATCTTTTGAATTTATTTGTCCTTTTTTCAGATAAATCTTACATTATATATTTTGTAATTAGACATCATTAGTTCTTAAAATAGAATTAGTGCAAATATTCTATAGAATTCTTTTGAACTTTGGAAGTTTTATCTATTTTTGTCTACTATGGAAATATTTGAGTGAGAATTTTACCCTAAAAATTCTTTTACATTAAATGCGCATAAATTCCTCACATATTTTTCTAGCTCTAGATTTCAATCATTTTTAAGCTCTCAATTTAATTTTCATCTCTTGGAAAATATTTCCCCCTGGCACATTCTTATATCATTCTCCCCTCTTTTTATCCCTTTTCCCAGTAGGATTATATGCTTTTATCTTGAATACATTCCATCTCATGTTTATCTCTTTAAGTATACACTCCTGAATCTTTAAGATCTAATCATATTTCTCTCTTACCTGTAAACATCTTGAGGCGAGGGACTATGTGTACACCTTTATGTTTCCCATGCTTAGCATTCTACCAGGAACTTATTGTTAACTGATAAAAAAGTGAAATATAGTAGTTAATGAAATATGTGTATAACTGAATAAGGAGATTTTCTTTGCAAAAAAATTTACAATGTAAAACTTCATATTAAGTTATGGAAAGCCAAATTTTAAATCTCTGCTTTGGATTATTTTATATCAGGACTCCTCTCTCTCTATATAT
>JAQZBX010045936.1:0-20903 GCA_029593785.1 Cabassous unicinctus | reverse complement strand
GTCTCTGGAAGTACACCTAAAAACTCCTGCATCACATATAGGTTTGAGTAGAAGGGACTGATGGACCATGTGCAGGGATGACTTGTTTGAGTCCAACTCTGTCACTCTCAGGAACACAGATGCCAATGAAGAGCCCACTAATTAGGCATCATTCTCTGGGGCTATCCCCACTTGTATAGGACCTGGGTGTCACCAGAGCTCTTAGGGTTCCCTCAGTGTGGGGTGATATCCATTTAGATGTTCTATGAAATCCTACTGAGGTATGCATAAGTATTACCTCTGGGATGACCTCCTGACTCTCTTTGAAGTCTCTTAGGCATGTGAACTCATTTCTCTTTACCTTTTCCCCCTTTTATTCAAGGTCTTTTTCCAAACGTGTTGTCAGTTGGCACTTGGTATTAATCACTCGTTACCAGGGAGGCTCATCCCTGGGAGTCATGTCCCACGTTGGGGGTAAGGTAATGCATTCAAATGCTGAGTTTGGCTTAGAGTGAGGCCACATTTGAGCAACAAGTAGTCTCTCAGGTGGTAACCCTTAGGCACCCCATAACAGTAGGCTAAGTTTCAATTAGAAGAGGAAATAATGATAAGGCTAGTCCTCAATAACAAGAACCCATCAGTGGACCATCCTCTTTTGCCAGACACTGCCTCTGCACTCTGGGGACGGTTGCTGCTCCCTTGGGGAATGTAGCAGAGCTCTCCAGGGTGGGAATTCAGATTCCCTCATTGAGTAATTGTCTACCCACCATGACCATGCCCCATCCCTTGATCATTTGAACAATTTTATATACCTCACATATATATTCAGATGGACTTACTCCCATGAATCCCAAATCCCCGACACCCCAATGATCCTCTGCAGCCCCCCTTGTAACCTTTCTGTGATCCAAACCTTCCTTGAATATGAATCCAATATAATAACAAAATACAATTAATAGGAAAAAGAAATAATAATGATAAACTTAAATGCAAGAGATAAGTACAAGGAGACTCAGAAGAAAAAAAAAAGGAAACTAATCTACTAATAAAATATAATTAGCGAATTGGGACCTTTGAAAAAATGGAAAGAAAATAAAAAACAAATAAAATCCTTTTTTTTAATAAAGAAATTATTCTATTTTCCTTTTATCATTGTAATATTGCATGTCCAGTGTATCGTGAAACCTTCCCCATCTCATTCCCCAGTGTCTCCCAAATTTCAGTTTAATTTTCAAAGAAGTTTTAGGTCACAGCAAAATCACACACAGAATATTAGAGACTCCCACATACCCAACCTCCCTCCTACTTCCCCACCCCATATTAAAAACTTTTTTTTAATGGATGCTATCATTGTTATAACTGTTATACAGATAGTAAAATATAGCAACTAAAATTTTTCAGTGGTTTACAGTATAGTTTACAATTTAGACTGTACAGTTTAATAATTTTTGATATTTACCATGTCCTGTGTCCATTAATGTAAGGTAATGAAGAGTATTTCTCATGACCATTACATACCGCAATTGATTTTCTCTGTTCCTTCCTCCCCACCCCCTGGGGCATATGACTCTTCCCTGTCTTGGCTCATGGGATGTCAAGATTCATTTTCACAAGTACTGGTTATTCTAAACTGACCATACTAAACTACCCACTTGTTAATCTTGCACCACTAGTAAAATCTCTACCAACCTTTCCTATCCTTCAATATGTAACTATACTCTTTCAATTTACCATAGGTAATGTCCATATGGGTGATGGTTCACAGCCTACCCTTCTCTCTTTCTTTCTGGTTAGACTATCTTTCAGTCAGTGGTTCTCAGAAACTGTTATCTTACCTCAATTCAAATCAATGAGTTCATAAACTGTTCTTCCTTCAATGCCTGGCTTGCTTCACTCAACATAAGGTCTTCAAGATTCATACATGTTATTCCATGTGTTAGCACTTTATTCCTTCTAACAACTGAGTAATATTCCATTGTATGTATGTGCCACATTTTGCTTATCCATTCATCTGTTGATGGGCACCGTGGCTGATTCCAACTTTTGGCAATTGTGAACAATGCCGCTATGAACATTGGTGTGCATATATGTGTTCGTGTCTTTGCTTTCAGCTCTTCTGGGTATATACCCAGTAGTGGAATTGTTGGACCATATGGAAGATCTATCGTTAGTTTTCTGAGAAATCAACAAACTGTTCTCCACAGTGGCTGGACCATTCCACAATCTCACCAGCAGTGGATGAGGGTACCTATTCCACCACATCCTCTCCAACACTTATAGTCTGCTGTTTTTTTTTTATAGCTGCCATTCTGATGGGTGTAAGATGGTATCTCATTGTGGTTTTGATTTGCATTTCCGAATAGCTAGTGATGTTGAGCATTTTTTCATGTGCTTTTTAGCCATTTGTATTTCTTCCTTGGAGAAATGTCTATTCAGGTCACTTTCCCATTTTTTAAATGGGTTGTTTGTCTTTTAATTTTGAGATGTAGGATTTCTTTATATATACAGGATATTAGGCTCCTATCAGATATATGGTTGCCAAATAGTGTCTCCCATTGGGTAGGCTGCCTTTTTATTTCCTTAATAACATCCTTTGAGGTGCAGAAGTTTTTAATTTTGATGAAATCCCATTTATCTATTTTTTCTCTTGCTGCTCGTGCTTTGGCTTTGAAGTTCATGAAACCATTTCCTATTACTAGATCCTGTAGATGATTCCCTACATTCTCTTCTAAGGTCTTTATGGTTTTGGCTCTTATATTTACATCTTTGATCCATCTGGAGTTGGTTTTTGTATAGGGTGTGAGATGGTATTCTTATCCCATTCTTTTGGATATGGATCTCCAAGCACCATTTGTTAAAGAGGCCATTCTCTCCCAACTGAGTGGGCTTGGTGGCCTTGTCGAATATCAGATGACGGTATATACAAGGATCTATATCAGAACTCTCAATTCGGTTTCATTGGTCATTAGGTCTATCCTTGTGCCAATACCATGCAGTTTTGATCACTGTAGTTTTGTAGTATGTTTTAAAGTCAGGTAATGTGATACCTCCAACTTCATTTTTCTTTTTCAATATGTCTTTGGCAATTTGGGGCCTCTTACCTCTCCAAATATATTTTGTGGTTAGTTTTTCCAGTTCCTTAAAAAATACAGTGTTGATTTTTATTGGGATTGAATTAAATCTATAGATTAGTTTGGGTAGGATAGACATCTTGATCATGTTTAGTCTTCCTGTCCATGAACAGGGAATATTTATCCATTTATTCAAGTCTTCTTTGATTTCCTTTAACAGTGTTGTGTAGTTTTCTGTATATAAGTCCTTTACATCTTTAGTTAAATTTATTCCTAGATATTTGATTCATTTAGTTACTATTGTAAACGGTATTTTTTTCTTAATTTCCTCTTCAGATAGCTTGTTATTGGTGTACAGAAATGCTTCCGATTTTTGAGCATTGATCTTGTAGCCTGTAACATTACTGAAGTCATTTATAAGTTCTAGAAGTTTTGTTGTAGATTTTTTCAGGGCTTTCTATGTATAAGATCATGTTGTCTGCAAATAATGAGATTTTTACTTCTTCCTTTCCAATCTGGATGCCTTTTATGTCTTGTTCTTGCCTCAGAGCTCGGGCAAGTACTTCTAAGACAATGTTAAATAGGAGTGGTGATAGAGGGCATCCTTGTCTTGTTCCCGATCTCAGAGGGAAGGCTTTTAGGATTTCACCTTTGAAAATGATGTTTGCTTTCAGTTTCTCATATATGTCCTTTATCATATTCAGAAAGATTCCTTCTACTCCTATCTTTTGCAGTATTTTTATCAGGAAAGAGTGCTGTTTTTTGTCCAATACTTTTTCTGCATCTATAGAGATGATCATGTGATTTTTTTCTTTCAATCTGTTTATATGGTGTATTACATTGATTGATTTTCTTATATTGAACCATCCTTGCATACCCGGGAGGAAACCCACTTGGTCATGGTGTATAATCCTTTAGATATGTTGTTGAATGCGATTTGCAAGTATTTTGTTGAAGATTTTAGCATCTAGGTTCATTAGAGAAATTGGTCTGTAATTTTCCTTTCTTGTGGTATCTTTGTTTGGTTTTGGTATTAAGGTAATATTAGCATCATAGAATGAGTTAGGCAATATTCCTTCTACTTCTATTTTTTGGAAGAGCTTAAGCAGAATTGTTGTTAGCTCTTTCCGGAATGTTTGGTAGAATTCAGCTGTGAAGCCGTCTGGTCCTGGGCTCTTCTTAGTTGGGAGGTTTTTGATGACTGAGTCTATCTCTTTATTGTTATTGGACTGTTGAGTTCATCAATTACTTCTTTCATCAAAGTAGGCTGTGAGTTTCTAGAAACTTGTCCATTTCCTCTAATTTATCATTCTGGTTGGCATATAATTTTTCAAAGTATCCTCTCATGATACTCTTTATTTCAGTGGGTTCAGTAGTGATATCCCCTTGCTCATTCCTTATTTTGTGTATTTGAATCTTTTCTCTCTTTTTCTTTGTTAGTCTGTATAAAGGTTTGTGAATTTTATTGATATTCTCGAAGAACCAGCTTTTGGTTTTGTTTATTGTTTCTAGTGCTTTCTTATTCTCTATTTCGTTTATTTCTGTTCGAATCTTTGTTATTTCCTTCTTTCTGCTTCCTTTCGGTTTAGTTTTTTTTTGGTTTTCCAATTCCTCCAATTGTGTAGTTAGGTCTTCAATTTTAGCTCTTTCTTCTTTTTTAATATATGAATTTATGGCTATAAACTTCCCTCTCAGGACTGCTTTCGCTGCATCCCATAAGTTTTGATATGTTGTGTTGTCATTTTCATTAGCTTCAAGTTAGTTGCTGATTTCTTTTGAGATTTCCTCCTTGACCCACTGTTTGTCTAAGAGTGTGTTGTTTAACTTCCATATACTTGTCCCTAACCTGTTTCTCTCTCCTTTAGTGATTTTCAGTTTCATTCCATTTTGGTCAGAGAAATTACTTTGTATAATATCAATGTTTCTGAATTTATTGAGAGTTGTTCTGTGGCCTAGTATGTGGTCTATCTTGGAGTATGTTCCATGTGCACTCGAGAAGAAAGTAAATCCTCCTGTATTTGGGTGGAGTGTTCTGTATATGTCTATTAAGTCCAGGTCCTCTAATGAATTGTTGAGAGCCTTTGTTTCTGTAGTGATTCTCTGTCTAGATGTTCTCTCTAATGATGATAATGGTGTGTTGAAGTCCCCTGCTATAATTGTAGAGGCATTTATTTCTCCACTTAGTTTTTCCAGGGTTTGCTTCATGTATGTTGAGGCACCCCGATTAGGTGCATAAATGTTTATGATTGTTCTCTCTTCTTGAGAGATTACACCTTTTACTAATATATTGTTTCCATCTTTGTCTCTTATGATAGTTTTGCATTTAAAGTCTATTTTGTCTGATATTAGAATAGCTATTCCTGCACGTTTTTGGCTATTGTTAGCTTGTAAAATGATTTTCCAGCCATTCACTTTAAGCCTCCTTGAATCCCTGGGTCGAAGGTGAGTTTCTTGTAGACAGCATATAGATGGATCATATTTCCTTATCCATTCTGCCAATCTGTGTCTCTTGAAAGGTGAATTTAGTCCATTAACATTCAGTGTTATTACTCGTAATGAATTTCTTACTTCTGCCATTTTTCCTTTCAATAAATGTATGTCATATGTTCCTTTGTTTTTATTTTTTGTCTTCTTAGTTGCTTTTAAACTCTCCTCCAACTCTCTCTCCCTTGTTTTTTCCTTTCAACAATTAGAACTTCCTTTCGTGTTTCTTGAAGTGCAGGTTTCTTATTGACATACTCTCTTAATTTCTGTTTATCTGTGAATATTTTAAACTCTCCATCATTTTTGAACGCCAGTTTTGCTGGGTAGAGAATTAGTGGCTGGAAGTTTTTTTCTTTTAGTATTTTGACTATGTCATACCACTCTCTTCTTGCCTCCATGGTTTCAGCTGAGAAATCAGCACTTAATCTTATTGTGCTTCCCTTGTATGTGATGGTTCTCTTTTCTATTGCTGCCTTGAGTAATTTCTCTTTGTTTTGTGCGTTGGACATTTTGACAAGTATATGTCTTGGAGTTGGCCTGTTGCGATTTATACTGTTTGGGGCGCGCTTTGCTTCCTGGATATGCACTTCCATCTCTCTCATTAGGGTTGGGAAGTTTTCAGCCATTATTTCCTTCAACACTCCTTCTGTTCCCTTTCCCATCTCTTCTCCTTCTGGGATGCCCATAATGCGTATGTAAATCATTTTGTGTTGTTGGTTAATTCCCTAAGTCCCTGCTGGATTTTTTCTATCTCTTTGTCTGTTTTTTCTGCTATCTGTTTGATTTCAGATGTATTGTCTTCCACATCACTAATTTTTTCTTCTGCCTGTTGAAATCTGCTGCTATGTGAATCCAACGTTTTTTTGATTTCTTGGATTGTGCCATTGATAACCATCATATCCATTATCCTTTTGGGATTGTTTCACTTTCTTCAGTAAGTTCTCCAAGTGTCTTCTTTATATTCTTAATGTCTTCCTTCACTTCTTTAAGTTGGTTCCTAATATTTGTTTGGAAAACTTCAATTAGTTGTTCAATGATCTGCATCAGTTCCTGGTTTTTAGTTTGTTCATTGGATTGGTCCATGTTTTCCTCTTTCTCAGTGTGGTTTGTAATTTTTTGTTGCCCTCTAGTCATCATTTTATCTTGATGGATTTATTCAGTTGATTAGCTTCTCTCTCTGCTCTAGAGTTTTATTTAGCTGGTGGTTCTGTGTGTGTGTAAAGTTTTCTCTTTGATATTTTTCTTCTTATTTTATTTTCTTGCTTCTTTCTATGTTACCTTGAAGGCAAAAGATTAGGTCTGGAGGAATCAAAAGATGTGGGAAAGGAAGAAGGATAATAGTAATATTGCTAAAAGTTAGAAGAGGGGCCAAATAAGACTTAATGAAGTGAATATTTAACTCAAATAGGCAGTGTAGAGTAATAGGAGAGAAAGTGGAGTACCTACAATGGATTATGAAACCAAATAGAGTAGTATATATACAATGATTTAGAGGGCTAGAATTATGAGGAGGGAGAGAAAGAGTTAGGAAAGGACTAAAAGAGTTAATATTAATAAAGAAAGAGAAAAACAAAATACAGGGAATAGAAATTGACACCCTTGAGTTGTGGGCATATGGAAAAAAGTTGAAATTTAATTGCCACAACAGAAAGCAGAGGGCAGAAAGATGAAGGTGGGATAATAGATAGTTTAGAATTCAAAATCAATATATAGGGAGAATGGGAAATTACTGAAGAAGTACAGCAAAGAAGAGAGAAGCTAGGAGCACCTAATTTTTTTAAAAAAAATGAGAGAAAGAAGAAAGGGCAGAGGAAAGAGGAAAGAAAACCAAGAGGCAGCAAATAAACAGAGAAAAAGCAAGCAATCACACTGGCAAGCAGTCAATCAAAGCTAATGGGGATCAATATTCCCTGGAGTCCCGTGGATTCTCTCAGCCTGCTTGTGTTTATCAAACAATTTCCTCGCAGGATTTTTGTATGCATGTCCTGAAGAAGCTTTGGCTATTAAAAAAAATTAAAAAGAATTTATTTTTTGTTTATTAAAGGGACCGTTTTATTTATTTATTTATTTATTGGCGTAATACAGGACAAAAATAAGTCCTTCTCTAGACAACCCCCCTCATGGAAGAGTCTCTAACTGGGGTCCTGGAAACTAATCAAGCACTTCCCAATTTCTGCATTCCCCAGGGATGCAAAATTCTGATGTGTAGAATGCTAAAATCCACAGACTCTGGCAGACTCCGCCCTTCTGGATCAGAGCCCCTGCATCATCGGCCTGTGTTTAAAAGAGTTAAACTACAGATTCGCCTCTCTCCTCAGCCTGGCACTACTTCCAGCTGGCTTATCTGCTCCCCAAAGTTATGAGGGGGTTCAGGCAGCCAGATTGACAGCTAAAATATCCCCTCTCTTCTTTCTGTCAGAACTCTCCCTCTTTTGGGGATTGACCCTCTTCCCAGCTCCGTGGGCCGGGGCTAATTCCTGCACTGCTCGGCTATTCAACTCCCTAGAAGATTAACCCCTCCCCTCCTCCGGGTCTGATTTGCTGCAGCTGTTTTGCTCATCTAAGTTGCGGGGGGCTTCTGGAAGCCAAATCCCCAGACAATAAAACTCTCTTACCAGAGCTCCCCCCTCATAAAACGCCCCCTCCCACTGGGTCGGGTCACCCAGTTCCCGGAGTGACTGGAGTCGCTGTTCCAGCTGGCTTTTTTTTTTCCCCATAAGGGTGGGGGTCAGCTGACTGTGTTAAGCACCACAGGCAGGCTTAAAACTCATGAATCTCTATGGTTCAGTCCACACCATCGATCTGTACAGATAGATGTCCCAAGCTTCTTACTCCACACACCCATAGCACAGACACCCGTGCTGCACCCTCTCCACTCTCTGCCATGATCTGGGAGCTGCTCGCAGTCGCCCTCCTAAGCCGATGCCATCTTTTTCCTCTTCTCCTGTGTATATATCATTAATCTAGTGTCCCTAACAGGTCTTTTCTTGTGTAGGAAAGGACTATGCTTTGCTTATGGGTTTCCCATGATTTTGGGATTTTAAAAGAAAATAATCACTGGTGCATTTGTTACATTGAAACCTATGAACTGGCAAAATTGATTTGAGGGAAAGTGTTGAGAAAGCATTGCAAGTTTCATAAATTCTAAGAGGGAAAGAATCATAAATACCCACTTAAAATAACCCTCAATATTCTATCCTTATTTCTATTTTCCTTAGGGCAGTGTCTGGTGCTCTTACATTGTGAATGCATGGCTGATTGCCTGATGCCACATGCAGATATGAGGAGTTGTCCTCTAATAGATTTTTTCATGATTCTATATTCATGTTTTGAGTCATTTCAGTCTACATCTTCTGCCTAGGATCACAGTCTCACCCATATATATTTTTTGTTCCCCTTAAGGATGTTTTGTAGCTGAACTGTTTTGTTCATTATTATAATTGATTATTAGTATAGTATTACAATAAGATAGAAAAAATGCATCTATTACTAAAATATATTCACACAGAGAGAAACACACAAACACTATAAGATACAGTATATACAGAGATGTGCTATATTGATAGGAAGAAAGAAGGGAGTGGAGGGGAGAAAAGGGGTGGGGAAAGCAGGGAAAATGTAGATATGATAGGTAGATATACTAAGGGAAATGTTTTGGTAGGTAGAATATTTGGCCTTGAGCTGAGCATGAAATCAAATTTTATTACCCTAAATAAATGCAATTATTGTTTTAAAATTAATTATACAGCAAATAACAAAGTAAGATAAATGATAAACATGCAAAAATATGATACCCATAGATAATTTTTCCAGGCTAATTTCAAGTTTATATAAAATTAAAAAGATATATGTAAATAAGTACAGTTAATTTTGAAACTCATATGTGTGTGATCATTGGGTATATATGTAAATTAGGGTATTCATAATTAGATACTGTTTTGTCTTTATTTGCTCAAGTAATAGTCTTCTCTAATTGAGAAATATTGTCATGGATCTGACTAAGCAATTAGTGCATAGATAGCTGTGGATGAGAAGATTACTTTGAAAAGATGTCCATTTCTCTGCTGTCAAGCTAATGTTTTAGAATATTCTGTTTTCTTGTCAAACTTTAGAAAATGGAAGTATTTTCTCAATTTTCTTACATACCTATCTCACATACTTATTGTAAAATATGCATTGTCCAGTATTTTCAAATGACCTTCTCAAGTTACCAATTTGGCAAATGATTATATACTTTTCAAACAAAACTAATTTAATGTATTTTATTATTGTGGCAGTATACAATGCATTCATTTAAATTGATATGTTTTTTAATACATATTTTTCTTTCAAAACTTTATTATTCTCTTGGTTTATAATAACTTTGATGAAAGTATTTTAAAATGTTACATTTTTCTGAGGAGAAACATGGCTTTGTTTGACCTGTTTTGTTACCTAGAATTCTTACTTTTGATACTTTAAAATGGAATCATAAGGAATGTGCTGTCTTTCCATTTGAAAATCACAGAAATTATTTTATAAATATATAGTGTACATTACATATTTCTTGAAAATGTTATTTATTTTTATGAATTGTAAATCTTCTCAATTCATTAAACAGTTATACATATAAGAAAGATAAATATATCAATTTTTAACTTGAACATTATACTAGAACATTTTTCTACAATTATTATATTATATATCATATCATTTCATCTACCTATCATGCCTTCCATCAAGGCAATTGTTTATATTTTGCTTTTTATTTTTAATTACTTTGCATGTAAAAGTAAGCTGCAAACATGAGTAATCTGCATCCATATTTACTTCACGGTACATATGTAATAAAATGAAGTTTAGTTTTTTAATAAGGTACTCTTTGTATTTGGCATAATTTACAAACTTTTGAAAGCATGATAATTTAATTTAATTCCATGGAATTTGAAAAATATACAACCACTATAACACAAACCATTACACTTTAGGTAATATGTATAGACTATGAATATGTTCAAATGGTCATGGGGTGTTGTCTTTGGTGGGTTGAGACTCACACAATAATGGGAAGAATATTGAATTCCCATCCTGGGAAGTCCTGCTACATTCTTTAGTAGAGTGGCAAGAATCCCTAGATTTCAAGCACAGTACCTAACAAAAGAGAACAGACCAATATGTCAGGCCCTTGACATTGATAGTTGTACTTATGTACCTTGTTCCTGTGAAATTGAAACTTAGCTTAGTATTATAAATTTTGTAGCAGTTATCTCCAAATGCACCTTGCCAGTCAAATGTCTGTAAGCTAAACTCAGCATACATATTCACTACCTACCCCAAAGCATGGGACATAACTCCTGACGATGAACCTCCCTGGCATCAAAGGATTATTACCAAGCACCAACTAGTGATGCATTTGGAAAAAGACATTGACCAAAAGGGGGAAATATTAAATAAAAATGAGTTTTTAATCTAGCTGTCTGCAAGTAGTTTCACTTCCCTCAGGGATTCTGGGAGTTTAAGCCCAAGACATGTTCCCTGGCTCTATCTCTCAGACTTCCAAATGATAGTTCAGCATTGACATGCATGTACCACAGTGTGTATGCAGGGGCTATCCTGCTCCCTCCCACAATAGTATGGCTCGTGGGCTCCAGCCTTTGTTGTGAAGGGGTGAGGGAGGAGTCAGGAAGAGTGCCAGGGGTGCTTCTAAGGCTTTTGAAGCTGTGCTTTTTAAAGAAAGGTATTAATAATGGATGGTATATTGGAACTCTGTATTTTATGCATGATTTTTCTGTAAAACTATAACTTCTTTAATAAAAAAATACCTACAGAGTAAAATTCAAAAGGTAGATAAAATAAAGAGACTGATAATATTTAAAAAGTAGGATTTAAGACAAACCTTAATTGAAGCAAAGGTGCTCATTTATAAGTAACAAAGAGATGATATAATTAAAATATAGCATTCTGGGACTTTTATGTGTTGAATAACTTCATGTCAATAGATATGAAGAAAATGTGTTTAAATTCTATGAATAAATGTTGGTAACACATGAGTAGTAAGAGACTTTACCACATTTTCTTGAAATATCACAACTAAAGTAGCCGGAACATAGAGGGTGTAATTAATACAAATAAAAGTTTATTGACTAGGAAAAAAAGGACTGCACATCATTGGTAGAAAGAAAGATTTTGAATGAGAAAGAACATAAAGAAACCTGCTTTAAATCACCAAAAATACACTGAGACAATTAATTGGACAATGAATGAGACATTGTAATACATCTAATTAATATACTCAAAGTGATAAAGGATAACCTTGCATCTGTATTATGCTATAAGTAAAATATATTACAAAGGGAGATAGAGTACTAGGGGGGATCTGTATGTGGATACATATATACTTTATATACAATATGCATAAATTCAGGCATTAAATGTTTATTTCATATGTTTTAATTTTGAGAATATAGACAGGATTTTCCAGAATACACACATTTTACAAATAGAGAATTGAGTATGAAAAACTAAGACACAGAGTTTTATACCTCAAATGTCACTTGTAAATAACAACAACAAAAAAGATGCAGGCAACAAAATTCCGGGCATTTTACAGGGAAAAAGGGGGAATGAACTGGAAGGATTGTGGTAAAAATGCAAAGCCATATATGTTACAGTGGGCAACATGGTGTAGTAGATGACTGTGAAAAGATTTTTAAGAGATGCTTTATATGCAATTGGAACTAAGAAATCAATCAATCCAGAAATTATAAAATGAAAGTAGAATTGCCAACTGTGGGTGCTGATGCATAAGCCTTTATTATGGACTTCCACAAATGCAAGCTAAGCACCATTTAAAATAGTATTACATGACATAAACAGCAAAGCGCAACATATTAAGTCCATGCATGTGCTTATAGGACCACAGAATGAGAAAAGCAAACACCTGAAGATGAGATCCTCAAAATTTGAGATACTTCATAGAAGTAGTAATGGATCAAATCAGTCATGGGAAGCCTGAAAATATTTCCCATTTGGATGGCAGAACACAACAAAACTCTCACCAATGATCCACCAGCTGCCTGGGGGCACAGATGTGGGCTGTGGTGAGCTCATGGTGCAGAGGGTGGCAAATGGCAACATAGTGATCATAGGACATCATCACCAGGAAGGCCAGCTCTGTCCTTCCAAAGAAGATAAACATGAAAATTTGAGTGACATGCCAGAAGGAAATTAATTTATTTCCCTTCAGAGAATTAACAATCCTTTTAGGAAAAGTAACTGAAATGCAGCAGAGATCTATAATGTACAAATTGCCTATAAAGAAATACATTGGAGAGTGCAGATGCAGGTTGGTTACAATGATAATAACAGAAGATTCCCAGTCAGGGCTCCAAGATAAATCACTAAAAAAGAGCAGAACTTCCATGACTTGCAGCACTGGGAGTCTGAGATATCCATGAGGAAAAAATTCTGTGATGAGGATGAGGTTGCTCATGTCTATTTCTACACTGCTGTCTCCATGGGAGTCAAAGTATAAATTGATGAGATGATGCTAAAAACCAAGATAGAGACAATTCATAATAATGACAAATAATACGTAATTGGTATCAGTGTGAGGCTTCTAACCTGGAAACCAGGATAGAGGATATACAGGATAACAACAAGCGGCAGTCTTTTAAAACCAATATGTTGATTTGAGTCTTTTGGACCCCCAAAAATTATATTCTTAAATTTTTTTCATTCCTATTAGTGTGAGACCCTTTTGATAGGATTGGATTCAGTTTGGGACTTTGATTGGATTGTTTCAATCAGATGTGCCTTGATGCTTTTTCTGGAGTCCTTTATAAATGGAGAACTGTAAACAGAAACACAGAGAAAAGTGCAGAGATAGAGAAACTTGCAAGAGGCTGGAATCAGTTGGGCACAGAAGAGACCCCTGAGATGCCTGAAAGACATTAGACCCAGAGGCAGAGGAAAATTGACCAATATGCCTGATCAACCACAGCTGAGCTCCAGAGACTGGCAGAACTCTCATTATACCCTACCCTGTGCCTGATGACCACACAGCTGAGCTCAGGAAGAAAGTGAACATGGAGGGAAACACAGAGAACTTGGCAGAGACCAGCCACCATTGTGTCTTGCCATGTGGCAGGATTCCAGGATCATCAACAGCTGAACTTTGGTGAGATGGCAACTCTGATGATGCCTTGGTTTGGACATTATCACAGCCTCAGAAATATAAGATTTTAATCTAATAAATTCCCATTATATAGCCAAGCAATGACTGGTATTTTGCATTGGCAACCTTTAGTAAAGTGAGAAAATCAATGAATGTACATATATCTTTTTTGTTTTCTACCTCAACTGTGCTGATATTAATTAACTTCAATATTCACAGGATAAAATATTAAAAAATCAGTGCATTTAATATGATATCATTTTCAGTTGTGGAAAACCTAGAATTGAGGAATTATAACTAAAATTTTACAATTTTTATTTCATTAGCATTTTAATTATATATAATCCTTTTGACTTTACAAAGATATTTTACATTTCCCTTTACCATTTTAATTAATAATAATAATTTGTTTATATTGGTTATAGCCATATTAATTTCTTATGCTTTGTAAAACATTTTGTGCAAATTATTTTTCTATAATATTCTTTCTTTTGTTGTTTTTTTAAAATATGTTTTTGCATTTTTTTAAAGATACTTAGATTACATAAATGTTAAATAAAAAATATAGGGATTCCCACATGACCTGCTCCCCATACCTCCCACTTTTTCCCACATAAACAACCTCCTTCATACTATAGTGTGGTACATTCATTGCAATTGATAAACACATTTTGGGGCATTGCCACTGAGTATAGGTTATAGTTTACATTATAGTTTACACTCTTTCCCATACAATTCTGTAGGTTATGGGAAGATATATACTGGCCTATATCTGTCATTGCAGTGTCATTCAGGATGATTCCCAAATCCTGAAAATGCCCCACATTACACCTGTTTTTCTGTCTTCTTGCTCTGAGAGCCTCCAGTGGCCACTGCCTCAACATCAATGTTGTAAATACTTCCATTTCCAGAATCACAATAAATCTATAGTAGAATACCAGTAAGTCCACTCTAGTCCATAGTTCATTCCCCAATCCTGAGGATTCTGGGACAGTGATGTCCACTCCAACTCTAATTGAGAGAGGGCTTCAATCCCATACAGCCAATGGATAGGACACTCTTGCTTGCAGTTGTAGACTCTCTTGTTTCCTTGCTATGCTGGTTGTCCATCTTCACCTCCTTGTTAATTGTCCCGGGTGAGTTCAATGAACTGGGGAATAGATGTTGCAACTCCACTGAGGCTCCGAGCCCAGCTGGCACATGGAGAGCCCAAAGATTTAAGTCTCTTGGATGTACATCTGCCAACTCCAGCACCAACTATAGGTTCAAATAGAAGGGACAGATGAGCCACGTGTAGGGAAGCTGTAACTGAGTCCAACTCTGTCACACTCAGGAGTACAAACTCCAAAGTAGGGCCTACTAGCAAGGCACCAAACTCTGGATCTATCTGCCCTGACCATAGGACCTGGGTGTCTTTGGAGCCCTCAGGAGCCCCACTATTTGGAGTAGTATCTACTTTGGCAGTCCATGATATCCTACTGAGATGTGCATAAATGTTACCTCTGGGATGACCACCTGACTCAGTTTGAAGTCTCTTAGCCATATAAACTCATTTGTCTTTAAGTTTTCTCCCTTTTATTCAAAGTCTTTTTCCAGTTGCATTCCTAGTTGGTGCTTGGTAGTAATCCCTCGGTGCCAGGCAGACTCATCCCCGGGAATCATGTCCCATGCTGGGGGAAAGGTAATGCATTTCAATTTCAAGAGCAAAGGCATAGTTTTCAATATCAAGAGCCCTTCAGTGGACCATCCTCCTTTGCTAGACATTGCCACTGTACTTGGGGGATTGTTACTGTTCCATTAGAGAATGTGGCTGAGATCTCTAGGATGGGAATTCAATATTCTTTCAGTTATGGGGGAAACTTCACCCACTGTGATAATGCCCTGTGAACATTTGAACACAGTTATATACCTTATATGTATGCCCTATCATGTATCCCCCATCACTGAGACCCCACACCAGTGATCTTCCCCTGCCCCAGTTGTAACCCTTCTGTGATCCAAATCTTCTTCAAAAATGAAGCCAATAAAATAACCAAATACAATTAATAGGAAAATGAAATAATAATGATACGTTTAAATATAAGAAATAAAATACATAAAAGTTTAATAAAAACTAAAAATAAAATAAAATTTAAAAATTTGGATATTAAAAAATAATGAAGAATATTTTTTAAAAATTTAAATATTTTAAAATTAATTAAGTGTGGTTTCCCCTAATATCCTCATTTGGTAAAGTAGAGAAAATACTTTAAGAAGATAATTTTATAAATTTTATTAAGTACCAAAATATTACTCACATGTAAAGATGATATTATTTAACCAGGCTTAAATCTGTTTTTTAATATATATTTGCTTTATCAAAGTCATGCATTAACACTTGATTGTTAGAAATCTCCTTCCTATCTTCCATTTCTTCCTATTTAATCTTTTTCCTCAGTCTGTTGAAATTCTTATGATTCACTATGCTAAATTTATTATACAGTTTCACCTTCAAAATCCACTATGGTTGTTAGAAGCATAGACTTGGCCATTAGAAAGATTTCAGGGTATTCTTTGTTTCTTAGTACCTCAGGATATCCAGAAAGTATTTACTTCACAATTTAAAAATTTGGGCAATACCATACTAAGCAGAATTGCTAATTTCACATCTGTTGTTAAGCAGATGATGCATAGTAATATATTATAATGATCCATAAGGAGTGTAGCTGATTAGTAATACCCAGTTAATATATTTCAGAAAGTATTCATCATAAAAACTACACAGGAGATCTCTACATTTCTGTTAGATTTTAAGGACCATTTCTATTTTATTTTGTTTTATACCATTGTAACTCTTTTTTACATATAAATGTCTTAGCTATCCTTTAAAATTGAGATGAAGAAATATCTCATTCTTGGTTAACCTACTTAAGGTCAAATTTTAATATTTTCATTTCCAATCTTGGAGTCTATATTTGTAAATGCACACAGATCTTCTGGTACCATTAAAAATTAATTATGTAGACTAAACACTAGAATCAGACACATTCATACTATCCTGTTTGCATAAATTTATCTTATAGGACAAGAAAAGTTAAGATTGCTACTGATCTTGAGAAATATCATCCAGTGTTTCAGGGAATTGTTCATTAGTGATATCAAACAATGGTGATTGGATAACCAGATATCCAAAGCCAAAAGATTGAGAGAAGAACACCACCTCACACCTTATACAAAAATTAAAGATGGATCAAAGAGCTAAATAAAAGAGCCAAGATCATAAATATCTTAGAATATAATGTAAGGAAGTATCTACAAGATCTTGTATTAGGAAGTGGTTTCATGAACTTTACACCCAAAGCATGAGCAATGAAAGAAAAAATAGATAAATGGAACCTCTTCAAAATTAAAACCTTATGCACCTCAAAGGAGTTTGTCAAGAAAGTGAAAAGGCATCCTTTTTAATGGGAGAAAATATTTGCCAAACATCTATCTGATTAGGGCCTAATATCCAGCATATATAAAGAAATCCTTCACCTCAAAAATAAAAAATAACCCATTTTAATAATGGGCAAGTGATTTGAATAGACACTTCTCCAAAGAAGAAATACAAATGGCTAAAAATCACATGAAATGATGCTCAACATCATTAGCTCTTAGGGAAATGCAAATCAAAACTACAATGAGATATCATCTTACACCTTTTAGACTGGTGGCTATTAAAAAGCAGAGGACTACAAGTGTTAGGGGGGATATGGAGGAATGGGAACCCTTACCCAGTGCTGGTGGGAATGCAAAACAGTGCAACCATTGTGGAGGACAGTCTGGTGGTTCCTCATGAAGTTAAATCTAAACTGCCATATAATCCAGCTATCCCATTGCTGGGTATATACCCAGAAGAATGGAAAGCAAAGAGAAGAACAGATATATGCACACCAATGTTCATAGTGGCATTATTCACTATTGCCAAAAGTTGGAAACAACCCAAATGTCAATCATCAGATGAATGGATAAGCAAACTTTTGTACATACATGCAATGGAATATTACTCAGCTGTAAGAAGTAATGCAGTATTAAAACATAGAAAAACATGGATGAATCTTGAAGACCTTATTTTAAGTGAAGCAATTCAGGCACTGAAAGACAAATATTCCATGACCTCAATGATATGAATTAAACAAATTTAGCAGACTCACAGGACTAGAGTCTTGAGGATAGGTTTTCAGGAGACAGAGAGTAGAGGGTTGTGAGCCAATGACCATATGGTAAAATCTATGATAAGTTTGAAGGGTATAGTTATGCAGTGGATTAGCATGACAGTGGTGCAGTGATGCTATTGGGTAGGGCAGGGATGGTCTGTGAGGGTGGTATGGTACAGGGGTTGCACTGTCCATGGAGCTAGGGGCAAGGTCGAGTGAGGGGGCAGATGAACTCTGCAGATTTGTGGGTATGTGGTTGAAACTACAATGTTGGGAATGTTATTTTGGCAAAATGACAGGGGAGGGTTTCTGGTTTAGGGTTTTGTATGTGGAGGCCCTGCGGGAGAGTGCACACCTGGGACAGCCTTCTAGGGAGTATGTGAGTGTTCATCCTCTCATAGTGCATTTTATCAGTGGTTGGAGACACACACAATGAATGGTAAGGTGGCTAGAATCCCATCCTGGGTAGTGCTGCTATGATCTCAAGTAAAGGGACCGGAGTCTCTGGAGAGCATAGGCAGTGCCTGATAGGAGAGGATAGGCCAGTATGTCAATCCCCCAATGTTGTTTCAAGTAACTATGAATCTTCTTCTTCAAGTAGTGAAGCTTGGTGGTTACCATGAGTCTTGAGAGGAAGGGGAAGAAGAATAAAATAGATGCAACATGGGGTTTTTTGGGGGCACTGGAATTGTTCTACATGATCTTGGAGTGATCGATAACAGGCCATGTTAACTTTCATCAATATTTATAAAAGTGTATGGCCAAAATGTAAACCATAATGTAAATCATTGACCTTGGTTAGTAACAATGCTTCAGTATTGTACATCAATTGTAACAAATGTACCATCCATTTGTAAAATGTAATTAATAGGGGAAAGGGGAATAGGGAGAGGATTTTGGGTATGTGAGCAACCCCTATATTCTGCATATGACATTTCTGTAACCTAAAGCTACTATGAAGACAAAATGAAAAAAATAAGTCACTGGGGGAATAAACAGAAAAAAAAAATGTCACTGTTTATACAAGATAATAGAGCTTTAAATGATGAAAGAGAAAATGCCAAAAAAAAAATTTAGTTTTATTTTTTTATTTCAATAATTTTTAAATATTTTGTATTTTATTTGTTATTTTTAAAACTGTCATTATTTCATTGTCTTCTTCATTTTATATTTATTTTATTTGCTTTGTTTTAGAATAAGTATTAGGTCACAGAAGGGTTACTTCTGTGGCAGGGGAGGATCATTGTTGTAGGGTGTCAGTGATGGGTTATTGATGGGAGGAGGTTCACCTGTGGCATACCTATAAGGCATATGAATGAGTTCAGGTGTTCATGGGGCATTGTCACAGTGGGTGGAGATCCACACAATAACTGAAAAAATATTGAATTCAAATCCTGGGGAGCCCTGGATTCCTATTCTCTCTAATAGAATACCAAGTATCCCCCTAGTACAAGGGCAGTGCCTGGTGAAGGAAGACAGACCATTACACCAGGCCCTTGATATTGATGGTGTGTACTTATGAATCTTTTCTTGTAAACTTAGCATAGTATTACACATTGCCAAAGAATTAGCTCCTGAAAGCTTACTTTGTGCTCAAATGCAGCTTCTCTCTAAGCCAAACTCAGATAAACACAATACTTTCCACAGCATGGGACATGAGTCCCAGGGATTAGCCTCCCTGGCACCAATGGATTATTACCAAGCACCAATTAGCAATTTAACTGGAAAAAGACCTTGCACAAGGAGAGGAAGAGAAGATGGCATCAGCTTAGCAGGGCAACTGTGGACAGCTCCCAGAACATGGCAGATAATGGATGGAGTCCTGCATGGGAGTCTGAGCTATGGGCGTGTGGAGTGAGAAGCTTGGGACATCTATCTGGGCAGATCAATGGCATGGACTTAACCATAGAGATTCGTGAGTTTTAAGCCTGCCTGTGGTGGTTAACACAGTCGGCTGACACCCACCCTTTCGGGGAAAAAACAAAGCCGGTTGGAAACGCAACTCCCATCCGGTAAATATGTGACCCGGCCAGGTGGGAGGGGGTGTTTTCTGAGGGGAGAACTCCGGTAAGAGAGCTTTATTTTCTGCGGATTTGGCTCCCTGAAGACCCCTGCAACTTAGACGAACAAAACAGGTGCAGTGAATCAGCACCCAGAGGAAGGGAGGGGTTAATCTGATGAGGGAGGTGATTTGACTAGCTCCCCAGGGATAAGCCCCGAGCCCCGCAGAGCTGGGGAGAGGGGCAATCTCCAAGAGAGGGAGAGATCTGACAGAAAGCAGAAAGGGGATATTTTAGCTGTTGATCTGGCTGCCTGGACCCCCTCATAAATTTGGGGAGCAGATAAGCCAGCTTGAAACAGCACCAGGCTGAGGGGAGAGGTGAATCTGCAGAGAAAACCTCACTTACATGCAGCCCGGTGATGCAGGGGCTCTGACAAGAAGGGCGGAGTGTGCCATTTTTAGTATTCTACACTGACAAACATCATACTTTTGCATCCCTGGGGAATCCAGAAATTGGGAAGTGCTTGATTAATTACCAGGAGCCCAGTTAAGGTCCCCTCCATGAGGGGGGTGGTCTAGAGAAGGATTTATTTTTGGTCCTGTATTACGCCAAAAAATATAAGTAAATAAATAAAATGATCACTTTAATAAATGAAAAATAAATTCTTTTTAATTTAGTTTAATAGCCAAAAGCTGCTTCAGGATCTGCATATAAAAGCCGTGTGGGGAACTTGTTTGATAAACACAAGCAGGTTGAGAGGATCCACGGGACCCCAGGGAATATTCATCCCCCTTAGCTTTGTTTGACTGCTTGCCAGTGTGGTTGTTTGCTTTTTCTCTGTTTATTTGTTGTCTCTTGCTTTTCCTTCCTTTCCCCCCCCCTTTCTTCTTTCTTTCATTTTTAAAAATTAGGTGCTCCTAGCTTCTCTCTTCTTTGCTGTTCTGCTTCTTTAGTAATTTCCCATTCTCTCTATAAATTGATTGTGTATTCCAAACTATCTCTTTTCCCTTCCTCATCTTTCTGCCTTCTGCTT
>JAQZBX010045935.1:0-20903 GCA_029593785.1 Cabassous unicinctus | reverse complement strand
AAAATGAAGGATAATTTGCATTGGTCAGTCTTCTCTAGGGAAATAGAACCTACAGGTGATATCTATAAATATTGTGAGATTTTATAAAATTGTCTCACATGACTGTGGGGATTCACATGTACAAATTCCATTGGCAGGTAGCAAGCTGGGAATACTGATGAAAGTTTTCAATGAATTCCCCAGGGGAAGCTGGCTGAAGTAGAGATGGAAATTCTCTCCTCTGACTGATGAAATTTTCATTTCTCCTTTTAAGTCCTTCAACTGACTCTAATTGCTGAAGGCAATCTCTTCAGTTGGTTGTAGATGTAATCAGTCATAGATGCAATCAACTTACTGATGAGTTAAGTCCATGAAATGTCCTGACAGGAACAATTAGGCCAGTGGCTTGTGTCACCAAACAACTGGGCACTATTATCAGGCCAAGTTAACTCATGAATCTCACCATCACACATATCTTTAATAACAGTGTTTTATAATAAATCTCTCCTCTAATATTGAATGTAGCAAAAATATAATATTTTTGAAAATTCATAACATCATCAAAGTAAATTATACATCATATTTGTAGTGTTATATAAGTAGTATAAAAGTAAACATTGTATTTGAATGCATTGAATGCATATTCCAAATATTACTTGCTATTTCCAAAACAGAAATCGTATCTTTCAGGAGATATTACCATTAGAATTCTAACCAAGAGTTTAATTTAGCAACACTAATAAGAAAATCACCTGATCTGCTGTGCTTCCTCATGAAATAATGTAGGGATTGCACAGCATAATTCTGAAGTGTTATTGACAAAGATTTTTTACCTGAATATAATTATCACTTTATACTTTACTTCCAATTTAAAATCAATACGGTAGGAAGAGGAACAAGGTAAAACAAAAAACATCATGAAATATTATTAGCACCCCAAAAGAATCCTTTGTTTCCATTTCCAATATAATCAGCCACCCCACAAAAAAATTCTACACTTTCACAAGTTCCAAAAGGAGGAAAAAATGAAGAAAAGAGAAGAAAGAAGAAAGTGAAGGAGGAAGAAAATGATTTATATTTACATTTTCTTGAAACTGTAGATCAACTTAGGATGATTGATATTGTTACAATATTAAATTTTCCATTTCATGGATATACTGTGTATATATTTGCAGTACTTATCTCCTTTGAGTAACTTGAGTAACTTTTACACTTATCTTTATAGATGCCTTAGAATACTTAAGTTAGATTTATTCCTAGGTTCTGTTTCTTATTTTTAAAAATATTTTTGTATTTTCAATTTTATATTACTGTGGTATAGAAATACAGTTGATTATTCTAAGTTTATGTTTTATCCAGCATATTTATTAAAATCATTAATACTAATAACTAATTTTAGATTATTTTCTGTGTGCTCAATCATAACATTTATCAAAATATTGGCAGTTTGTGATTTCATTTCCATGTTTTACCTTTTACTTCCTTCTTGCCATACTGAAATTCGTAGAATGTATAGAGCTCATGAATATAAATGTTGCAACTGGGTTTCATGGTTTTAGAATCAATTTCAGAAGGAAGTATTGTAATGCTTCACTATTACTTTAGATACTAAAAATGTCACTTGAATAGAGCAGAAATGCTGGAAGGAAAGTTTCAAATAAGGGAGTTCACATAGAGGATTTACTAATGACAAATGTTGTTGATCATCTTCTCATGGGATTAGTTGCCATCTCTGCATTTCCTTTTGGGGAATGTCTGATGAAATTTTTGCAGATTTTTAATTGATTTTTTGTCTTCATATTATTGAGACTTGACAGTTCTTTATACATTCCAGATACGTGTTCTTTATTACACAGAGGTTTAGCAAAAATTTTATCCAAGTCAATGGCTTGTTTCCTCATTTTCTCAACAGTTTCTTTCAAGTATATCAAAATTTTCTCTTATGTTTCATGCATTTTGCCTATTATTTTTTTCTTAAAAAAATGGACTAACTCTTGGTCATGCAAATGCCATTCTACATTTTCTCTAGAAGCTTTAAAGCATCAGGTTTTTCATGAATCTCTAAGGTTCATATTATGACAACTTTAAACATGATGCAAAAGGTTAATCAATGTATTGTGTGTTTTTATTTGTGTGGCAAAAAGCTATTCAATTTTGTAAGCCCCATTATTTCAAAAGACTATTCTTCCCCCATGGACCTTCCATGCATCTTTGTTGAAAGTCAATTGACTATATGACAGTGAATCTATTTTTGCACTCTCTATTCTATTCCATGGAATTAGATGTATATCTTTTCACCAATATCACATTCTCTTGAGTATTTTAGCTTTAGGAAAAGCACTGAAATTAGGTTATGTGTCTTCCAAATTTATTTGTTTTCTAAATTGTTGTAACTGTCTTAGATCCTTTGCTTGATGCTTTCATTTGTAGAATCAGCTTGTCAAATTTGTAAAAATGCTTGCTTAATTTTAATTGGGGTTGAATTAATCTATAGAAAAATTTGGGATTGCAGTTAATTAATGGATTGACTGTTTCCAAGTGGTTGGCCTACCAGTATCATCTTTCCTTCTTTCTTTTTAATTCAAATTTGATGACCAGCATTCCCTACCTAAAAGAAATTCTTGCATATGAGAGCAAGGCATACATGTATTTTTTAAAAGTTTCATAGAGTTCCTAATATACATAACAAGTTAGCAGTCTATAGATTACTGTATGAAAGCCCTCAGACAAAAAATGACTGTACATTACTAAAACAGTCTGAACATTAACTCTGCCAGATTTCTAATATTCTAATGTTCTATCATAGAACACCTTACAGTTATTTATATACTGTCTCATCTCTCCTCTTAATGTTCTCCAACACTGAGATTACCTTATAATTTATATTCAAATCTTATCTCTTTTCTGAAAATCTCTTTGAGTTTCAATTTATCTCTCATTCCATTAGAAGTGTAGCTCTCTAAATTTTAAGGAGCAAATAACTAATTTACATTAATCAATTATAAATTCTGTCACATTTAATGCTTTCATATTATTTTATTGTATTAATTTTTAAAGGATTTTTAGAAAATTAAGCAGTTTCAATTCTCAGGAAGAGAAAAGTTGATTTCAGGAATTTGTGTTATTATCCTGTGTCACCTTAGTTCATTAATATCAGAGCTAGAATATTTTCCTCTAACATTAGATTTGATTTCCAATTCTATATCACATATATTTTCTGCTGAAGGATCAGTTCTTTACTAGAAGTCAGAGTTCATTCATGCTTTCCTTTTTTTAAATCATGTAGTCCATTATTCCTGAACAATTCACATGTTTTTTAGAGGAAAAAAACAAAAACAAAAAGCTAAAATAAAAAACAACAACAACAACTTGGACCTTTATGTTCCAAAAGAGAATTAGTGTGTTTTCTCTCTGGGAAATTCCCTGTGGACTTCAAAATTAACTCAAGAAGCTAATAAAAGAATCCAAAAGCATAATATTTAGAAGATACTTTAATTGAGTTAGCAGTTCTGCTCCAAGGGTGAGAAGGTTTTTTCTTAATTACTTCAAATATTTTAAAAGCTATAATCCTGACTGTCAAACTGTGTACTTTAACACATTAAGATTGCATGCTTTAATACTGAAATTTGATACAGTTCAGTCTAGTTAACTCAGTGCTGTATTAAAAAATTGAACTGCATGCCGAGACATTCCAGGGAAGATAAAAGGCTAAAGAAGAAGGACGTCATATATCTTTAGATAAATAGAGACACAATGAGAAATTTGTTTTAATTTTCTTGAAGGAAGATAATAGTCAGAATAGAGGCAGTCAAAATAAGATATTTTATTAAATGGAAAAGAAATTAGCTTATTCTCAGCCATTTAGTATATGCCACTTAAAGCGTATATATATATATATATATAAATTTTTCTATTGTAGGAATAATAATTAATTTAAATTTTATTTTACTAGTTAGCTAAATGGTCTAGCACCCACACTGGTTGGTTTGTTTTTAATTTCATGTTTATTTGTTTGCTTTTTTGTAAGCTTGATTGTGTTAAAAATGGATAAAAATAGCTGAGAATGTTATTTTGTATTTTTTCTATGCAATGACTCCAGAATTTTGGCATATCACAATGATATTGCAATATGGCCAAGAAGAAATAGCTTATAGTGTGGATTCAGAGAATTCTGTGCTTGAATCCTGGCTCTCTAAATAACTATGTGAACTTTGTCATGTTGTATTTCTAACTGGGTATGAATTTCTTCATATATACAAGGACTAATATTTTTACCTTGCAGATTGCTATGTTGATTATGCAAGATAATTGGCACAAAATTCCCATCCATTAGTAGCCACTTATTAATACATGGTAGCTGTTATCAGAGTTTTCCTCCTTCTGAAGTTTGGTGTTTGTGAAACTGTTCTCATGGGTTTCTGTAACTTTATATTTTCAGACTATATGAGAGTTGAGGAAATGGTTTAGAGTCTTCCAAAAGGATTATATATTTTTTTAAAATTCAAGACCTATGTATTCTTTTATTTCTATCCTTCTCCTGTTACAGAAAAATCAGCTACACAGACACAGTCAAATTTCCTTAAATATTACTTATCATAAATGCCAGTGTGAAGATCAGATTGATGAGGGTGCTACATATCAACTTTTTCCCTATCATGTCTCATTCCATGTAGTGAAGTAGATAATTTCAGTAATGAGACACCATTTGATATGTTATACCTTCATTCATAAATCACTTTCTTAATCTATATACAGAATCAGAGACCTCAACAATTATCAGGAAATCCTTTCAACAAGAGTATCAGGAAGTTAAAGGAAAAAACATCATTTACTGACATAGCCAAGGCAGAATGCTGTGAAAAGTATGAATTTTTATGGCATCTTAAACCACATAATAATGAACCACTTTGGGTTTAATCACAAAAGAATGCATTTTAATAATTTAATTTAATTTATTTTATGTATCATTATTGTCATATACAAGCATATATATAATTAAAAGAAGAAACACTTAGCTTATGATTTAGAGCCCATTCATTGCCCAATGTTTTAATGATAAAATTTAATTTTATAACTCTTCATTAATTGTGTTTCACATAAATAAAATTTGTTGTATTTCAATTTGTGATCCTAAACATAAAGTCAAAAATTGAATTTAATACAAAATAATTTAGTGCAGCTCATAAATAAGTACTGTGCCATGATACTATGTTCATGGAGTTGAACAATTTGAGTATGAAAATTTTGTCCAGTTTTATTACTCTTTTAGTTGAAATGATGATGTTACTTTTCCAAGCTTACACTATCATTAATTCTTAAACCAGAATTTTAATAATAGGGTCTTTGAGGCCAAATATAATGTTCTTACTCTTTCATAATTGTTGTCTTCTCTCATAGCTGACAGAGAAGTGAAGGTTAGAGCTGTGATGTACCTGAAATTTCTCTTGTGATTGTCAGTCAAGTGTACTTTGTAATGAATTTCTTTTTTATATAACTACTGGTACATTTTTTAAAAAGTATTTGAATATTTCCTTTCACTATAAAGTTAATGATAGAGCAAGAAAGAGAGGGAGAGAGAGCATGAGAGAGAGATAAAAGATAGAATGTGGAGTTGAGAGAGAGAATGAGGATTATTATTAATAGAAAAATATGTTTATGATGCACAATGCAATAAATCACATTTATATTATTAACTGATTTCTTTGCTACTTCATTAATATAGAATTTCAAATTATACTAGAAATTATATTTATGTGTCTGTTATCTATGTATAAGATATAATGCAATGGATGTGCACGGAAATCAGAAATTACCTTAATTATACCTTTTTTCCTTTGTTTCTCTAAGGATCAAATGTGCAATTTTAGTTTCCTAGCCCCGTATTTACATTGTTATTTACTCTTTTTATTTGTCTTCCACATGGCCACATTGATCTGTGATAAACTTTCATGGTGAAAATGACATATGGGTTTTATCTTCCTTCCAACTGTAGTTTTACACTCATTCTCTTCTTGATGTAGGGAATCTCAGAATGACAAAACTGTATGGTGTTTCATATCATGAGTATAAATCATTTGTAAGTCACTGAATGCAGCCCAACCCAAATTATGGCAGATATTTCATTCTGTTAAACCCTGGAAAACACAGGTACCAATTACTTATGAATGAGTTAGTAATATGCCAGCTATGAGTGAAAGACAAAAAAATGTCATTATGCTGAAATATAATGCCTAAATACGTTAGACCCATTACTATATTTCAATCACTGAGGCATTTGGTCCAGATGTCAGAACTACTTTAATATTTTGTTTTTGTGTTTTTCATTTAAGCATTAATTTTTTTGTTTATGCACTTTTCTTTTTTTTAATATCTATTTTTATTGGAGAAATTGTGAGCTTACCAAACAAGCATGCATAATGTGCAGAATTCCCACACATCACCCCTCCACCAACACCTTACATAATGGTGGAATATTTGTTACAGATTATGAAAGAACATCATTAAACTATTACCACTAACTATCGTCCATAACTTACATTTGGTATATTTTTTTCCATACACCCCCTATTATTAACACATATGTTAGTACTGTATATTTGTTATGCTTCATGAAAAAATGTTCTTATATTTGCACTGTTCACAAGAGTCCTTCTTCCATCATATGGGTCACTGTGTTATACAGTCCTATTCCGTGTACATTCTTTGTACACTCAGTGGCTCTCCCCTTCATCACAGCATTGTGCAGACATTGCCCCAGTAAACCTCAGTCCAAAAGAAAAAATCTCAAACCCCCTTATTATTGACCCTTAGTATCTTCTTTGACATTGATGCAAGAATATTACAATACTGCTGTTAACTATTGTCATGAACTTTCCTTTCTTCAGTTCCACAAAAGAAATACTATTATATAAGAAAATATATCATAATAAAATTTATATTGTAGCAAAACAATAAAAAGATCTTTAACAATCAATTTATTACTGATTTGAGGTGATAATATTTTATAATTATTTTAGCAATTTCTTTAGCAATGATAACAATTTAAAGGCCATTACTTATTTTTATAGAAATACGTCTGGAAAATCTGTCCAATGACTTTTCAATAATAATGAATTAACGCATAGGAAACATCTTACGCAATTTTTGTTAACATTTGAAAAAACATTTACAATGTTACAATCACTTTAAGAGATAAAAATGGACAACTAAGTGTTATGTTTTCAAGAAAGAAAACTAAAAAAATGGGAAAAAAAATATTGCACTCTTTTTTTATGAAAAACAACGTGCAGTTTCTTCCAGAATAAATTTGCCGTTTAGAAAATTATTCCAGAAGAATTAATGGGAAAGGATCATTGCCAGGAAAGAACACATATAATAGTTTGGTGTGAAATGGCAGATTTTTAAGACAAGTTGAAATCCCAGAGTTAGTCATATGGGAATATTTTTAAGTGACGTAAATTTCATTCCGATTTTCTCCATTACATTTAACACAATCTTGTGAGGTAAATGTATTTGCTCCTATTTTTTAATTATGAACAGTAAGTAAAAGTATTTCATGCTTATTGGAGGAAATTCCAAACTAGTATTCAGGTGTTACACTCTACTGTAAGATATATAGATACAAAAACCCTGATATTCATTGTTTTTTGTGGATTCAAAGAAAATATAAGAAAAGGTAGTTCAAAATTTAACAGGAAAAATTCGCATTAATTTATTTTTTTCTTTTTTGACATGAAAAATTTAGGCAACAAATTAATGAAACTATAACTTCCTTTTCTATATACAGGGAACTGCATCCCTCTGGGCCCAATTTCTTCATCAATGCCTATCCAATCACTGCCTAGGTTATCACCAACCTTCTAAAAAGCAGACATAGCGATAAAATGGGTGAACTCTATATCACCAGGCAGTGTCTTGCAGACCTATACACATAAACTTTGATGTCAGAGTTGCCATCAGATTTGGATACCTACAGGATCCGTGGAAGAATGTGATTGAAGTCACCATGTTTATATTGATGGACTTCACAGGTAATATTGAGCTGGAGGTCTTCCTATTTTTATTATTTTTAGCAGCCTATCTTTTCACTCTGATTGGAAATTTGATACTGGATTTATTGGTAATTGAGGATGACAATCTCCACATCCTCATGCACTATTTTCGGAGTGTGTTGTCATTCCTGGATGCCTGCAATTTTTTAGAAGTCACCCCCAAAATGTTAGTCAATTTCCTGGCAGAGAGTAAATCTATTTCATTTCTTGGATGGGAAACACAGATTTTCTCATTATTTCTTTTGTAAGCACAGAATGCTTTCTCTTGGTTGCATTGGCTTATGATAACTATGTAGCAATCTACAACCCACTGCTGTATTCAGTTAACATGTCACCACGATTCTAATTGGCGCTCATCATCGCTTCCTATGTTGGCAGCTTTTTGCATGGTACTTTACACACAGTGGCCACTTTTAGTCTTTCATTCTGTGCATCCAATGAAATAAGACACAAACAAAGTTTGTGCCATCCGTCCACTCCTCACTATTTCTTGTTCTGACACTCACATCAACCTCTTTCCAATTTTCTCCTTTGTGGATTCTATTCAGATAGTTACTTTATCCATAGTCCTGATCTCCCATGCCTTCATTCTTATGGCCATTCTGAGGATGCATTCAGCTGAAGGGAGGTGAAAAGCCTTTTCCACCTGTGGCTCTCACCTAACTGGAGTGTCAGCTTACCATGGGACAATCCTCTTTCTGTATGTGAAGCCAAATTCCAGCTATGATTCAGACAATGATCTGATAGTGTCTATATTTTACACTATTGGGATTACCATGCTGAACCCCATCATCTACAGTTTGAGAAAAAAATGCAAAAGAAGCCATGAAAAAATTATTTGAGAAAAAATGTTATAGCAAAAAACTTTTTGGCATTGAATCAAAGTGAAAGGAATCCTGGGTGTCAATCCATTTTTTTATGATCAGAAACATGAGTAGAAAATAGCTTGTTTTTAGGTACTATATCTTAAAATGTTTCCAAATAAATTACTAATTAGCCCTCCTGTGCAAACTTTTATACAAGTAGATAAACTTTGTCATCTATATGCTTATGACTACATCTGAACATATTCATAATAAATATTTACAGATGTACCCATATTGCTTCATATATTCTCACATTTTCCATAGAAATTCCTCTGAACTCTTTATGAACTTAATCCTCTCTGAAACCCCTGAGAAGTTTGTCCCTATGGTTAACTCATTTGTCCACGTGCCCTCCCACATCCAGATCCATCCACGTCTCTGGACACATCTTCTGTACTCCTTGGCTCAACACCATAGATTTTTATTCCTTTATTAAATTCTTTCCTTTCCACTTTTCCATTACTTATATTAATTATATCCATTTGAAACTCCCAAAAATATACCAAGACTACATGATAATATTTTCAGAGATTGAAGTTAAAGATCTGTAAAGACAAAATTATAACTCAGAGAAAAACTTATAAATGGCTAAAGGATATAGATGCTCCACAGTCTTAAAGGCTTGTCCATATTTTAGGGTTTCTACATGCTGGGATATTGGCATTAGTTTTTATCTCTATTTTTACCCTTTACATATGAGGAATTACTTTGCATTTGTTAATGTTTCTCAAGTTTACTATTAATGAACATGCTACATGATGAAAATAATTTTCATTTCAAGTCTTCTCTGCCTCTACCTATTTATACTGCTGTATTTAAATAAGTTTCAAGGTGTACTTATTTAAGGAATCCTTAAGAATGAAAATATTGTTTTCTTACAATGAAAAGGACTCTTACCCACCAGTGGTGCTTGAATTTGAATTCACTAAAACAACCTCATCAAAACAAGTATTTAAAGCAATTTTTAAAAATAATTAATTCCTAAAGTATGAATTTGAGATCCAAACCAAAAATTTTCAGAACATCATTTGTATTCTCTCTGATAGTTATGCAAAAAAGACTCATATCTCTCTTTTGGGTCAAACACAAGTTTGATATCAGAATATGTTCAGTGTCTTCTTCTCAAAAATACTTCCAGTTCTAGCACAACATGCAGAACTTAGAAATAGCCACTCCTGTCCTGAAGGCAAGCTAAAATATCTAAAATCAACTCCTCTTAGATCTGCCATAAATTGAGGTCACAGGACAAATCACTACCCCAAAACTGGAAAGACATGCAGATACAGAAATTTAGTTTATCAGGAGTAGCAACAGACATATTAAATTTCCCTTTTTTACAATTAAATTAGGTGACCTGACTAATTGTAAAGATAGAGTATGGACTAACTTGAGAGTTAAAAAAACATCTGGAAGACCAATGTTAGGGGGACCCTCACACATTTTTGCATTTTGCATCCATGAATCCCAAGCTTGTCACTGTAAGGATGATTCCCCTTGTGCCTCCAAAAGCAGGAAGGAAAAATAGCCATTTAAAATATTCACAAAGCATTCTGTTTTCCTTAACAAAGGCCAGCCTATAAGGGACAGTATTTTACCTGAACCTAACCAAAGTGGGTTTTATCTAAGCCACATTTACGTGGTGGAAAATTGATGCACAAATCCAGGTCCCCTGGTATTTCCCACTTCTCACATAAGGGCTTAAAAAAAAATAGTGATAATCATTTGTGAATTTCATAGAACAAGGGCACATTTAACTGAGACTTTATCATAGGATTATAGACCTTTTACCTCACACTATATATTACAATACTTTAGAAGAGTTATTGTATATAACAATGGATTACAACTATTAAGAATTGCAAGGCTCAGCACCAATTTAAGAATGAATCCCTAAGGAAACTCAAAGACAACTGAGACAGAAAAAAGAACAGAAGAAATTTTATCCACTAAAACTTGCAGCTGCAGGAAACAATAAAACAGCCTAACTCCTAACCAGATAAACACAGACTTAATGCTAAAAGTCTATTTACCTCAGTATCTTTGCTTGATATTTCATGTGTGGCTTTCAGCAATAACTCATAGCGCATGCTAAAAGGCAAAAAAAACAATCTGAAGATCAGGTCAACATCATACCCAGACTCTGTTTTATCAGAGATATTGGAAATATCAGATGAAAAATTTAAAATAACTATCAATAATATGCTAAAAGCTATAAAAGAAAGAGTAGACATCGTGCAAAAACTGATGAGTAGGAACTGACATGAGTAAGATTCTGGAGTAGGACATATCCATATCCGGCACACGGCCCCTTTAGATCAAATTAAAATGGGTAGAATATGTCAGAATTAACTTTCCCCAAATTTTGGAATAAAACAAACAAGAGACAAAGAATCAACAAACGTGAATATTGGAAGAAAAAAATCTAAACTAGGTTGAGATCCACAGGACAAGTTTGTTTGTCCTGAGCCCGTCCCCCTCCTTAGGTTCTGCAGGGTAGTTTGTATGCCCCACAGCAGTGACCCACACACATATAGGCGAGGATCCCAGGGTTGGAGCACCTTAATTAAAATTTGGATATCATTGCACATCAGCCCCAACTGGCTCTGTGGAACACTGAATTGGGAGCCCTGTCTGGGTCCCCTAACATAGTATTCACTTGTGACTGAGAAGTGGCACAGAAAAGTATATACTAATTTCCATTAGGAAAATAGTTGCAAAAATCATCAACAAATTTTAGCAATTTGAATGTGTATTAAAAGGATTACACACCAAGTCTCTCTTAGATTCATCCCAGTATAAAAGGGTGGTTCAACATAAGAAAGAAATTCAAGGTAATATATGACATTAATACATGAAAGAAAAACTACAATATGATATCAGTTGATGTAGAAAAGGAATTTGTCAAAATACAATGCAATTTTAGTAGAAAATCACTTGGTAAAATAAGGATAGATGGCAACTTTCTCAGTAAGATAAAACACACATATGAAAAGCCACAGCTATCATTATGCTGTGTAGTGAAAGCTGAAGGCCTTCCCCTAAAGTTTAAGAAGAAGACAAGAATATCTGCTTTATCCACTGCTAAAAAAAAGTCTTTATGATACATGCCACTATACTGTATGAATGAACTACAGTGAAATAAGCTAGACCCAAAAATAAAAATATGGTGTAATCTCACTTATATGAAATACCTAGAATAAGCAAATTCACAGAAACAGATAGTAGATTACAGCTTATCAGGGGCTGAATTGTGAGGGAAACGGAATTATTGCTAAATCAATGCAGTATTTCTAGTGAGGTGATAAAATTTTGTAATGGATCATAGTGATGGTAGCATATTGAGTATATAATTAATACCTTTAAATTGTATCCTTAAAGTGGTTAAATTTTGAGTTATATGTATGTATTTATAAGAAAAAGTCAGAAAAAATACAGGGGGAATGCAAACAGAAAGATGGATACTCTAAGATAGAATCAGAGATAATGCTAGATATTTAAAAAACTGTAACAAATAAATAAAGACTTTAATGGGACCATCAGATAATTGGACATGGTCAAGGAAAGTATCAGTGAGCATGAACATATGTCAATTAAAACTTCACAAACTGCAGAGCAAAGACAAAATGACTTAAATATGCAACAGAATATTGAAGAACTGTGAGGCAATTACAAAAGGTATAATATATCTGTAATGAGAATAACCAGAAGGAGAAAGAATTGGGGAGAGGAAATATAATTATTAATGGCCAAGAATTTTTGTGAATGTTTGACAGATACCACATCACAGATCCAGGAAGCTCAAAGAACACCAAACAAGATAAATATTTTTTAAATTTACATATAGGAATATATTAAAGCTGAAGAAATTCTAAAGCAAAAAGAAAATCTTTGTAAAATCAGAATTTAAGAAAACAACTTATGTATAAAGGGAAAAATAAAATGTTTAGATGTGAACACTGTATTATTTACATGATTTTTCTGTAATCCTATAACTAACCTAATTTGAAACATTAGAAATTTAGAAGATATTTCCCCAGCCTATGTATTTTGAGGTAATCCATGTAAATTGCTTCAAACATTACCCAGAAGATATAATCTGTAATAAATGCTGGCTACATTTGTTAATAAAATTTTTAAAAAAGTGCTATTATCAATTTTAATAAATATTCCATACCAATGTAAGGTGTTGGTGGTGGGGTGGTATATGGGAATAATGTATTTTATGCATGATAGTTTTGTTAACACATAACTTTTCTCATAAAAGAAATTTTTAAAAAGCAAGGGGATATCAAATAATATACTATACTAACACTAATCAAAATAACAGGAATAGCTTTATTAATTACAGAAAAAGGAAAATTATGAAGGTTAAAGTAGGGCATTGTGATGTTTAGGGTAATGTGCAAACTTGGCAAGGTAATATTTCCCAGTTGTCTAGTCAAACAAGCATGGAGGGCTAATTGCAAAATAAGGGGATTTCATGTACTTTCAAGATCAGTGATTTGATTGCACAGATGGCTGGTTACATCTACAATCAACTAAGGAGATTGCTGTCAGCAGTGAGTGACCTCTTATCCTATCAGTTGTAGGCCTTAAAGGGGAAGAGATTTCAGCATTCAGACAGAGAATTCTCATCTCTTCTACTGAAATCCAGCATCTTCTGGGAACTCATCAGGACCTTCATCTGAACCCCTGGTTTGCAGCCTGCCTTGGGCAATTGGGACTTGTGCACTCCACAGCTGGTTGAGAGAATTTTGTAAAATCTCATACTATTTGCAGGTATTTCCTTTCAGTTCTGTTTCTGTAGAAAACCCTGATTAACACAGCTTGGAACTGGGAGTGGTTCTTGAGAAACAGAGTTCTGGTATTTTGTATCAGCACCCTCTTGGCAGACTAATACACTTGGCATCTTTATTGATAGTCACTTTACTCTATTTGAGTGAATCTATTTTTGCACTCCCTATTTTATTCCATGGAACTAAATGCATATCTTGTCACCAGTACCACATTCTCACGTGTATTTTAGTTTTATAAGTTCTGTAATCAAATTTTGTCTTCCAAATTCTTGTTCTAAATTGTTGTAAATATCTTAGTTCCTTAATTTTAACTTTCCATTTGTAGAATAAGCTTGTCAATTGCTACAAAAATGCTTGCTTAATTTTAATTGGGGTTGCTTTGACTCTCTAGAAAAATTTGGAATTGAAGTTAATTAATGGATTGACTGTTTCCAAGTCGTCAGCCTACCAAAATCATCTTTCTTTCTTCCTTTTTTTATTTCAAAATAATGTCCAGAATTCCCTATCAACTTAAAATCCTTGCATATGAGAACAAGGCATACAATGTATTTTAAACAAGATTCCTAGAGTTCTTATGTACATAACAAGTTAATCGTCTATAGATTATTACATGAAAGCCCCAACATATGTAAAGACTGTATTCTACTCAAAAAGTCTAAACTCTGCCAGATTTCTAATATTCTAATGCTCTATCATATAACATGCTACAATGATCTATATACTGCCAAATCTCTTCTCTTAATATTCCTATCCCTGAGTTTACATGATAATTTTTTATTCATATCTTATCACTTCTTTAAAATCTCATTGAGTTTAAATTTATGTCTTATTCCATCAGAAGTGCCACATTCTAAATATTAAAGGTCAAATAACTAATTTATATTAATCAGTTATAAATTTTGTCACATTTAATGCTTTTGTATTATTTTATTATATACCTACTACCTGGATTTTGAGAAAATTTTGCAGTTTCAATTCTCAGGAAGAGAAAACTTGATTTCAGGTAATTTATTTTATTAACCTTTGTCATGTAGTCCATTGCTATCAGAACTAGGATTACATCCTTTAAAATTAGATTATTTTTCTTATTCTACTTCATATACATTTTCAACTGAGAGATCATTTACGAGGTCAAAGTTCATTCATACTTTCTTTTTTTTTTTTTTTCATGTAGTCTATTATTCCCGAACCATTCCCATATTTTCGACAGAAAAATAAATAAATAAATAAACTTGTGCTTTTATGACCCAGAAGAGAGTTAGTGTGTTTTCTCCTTAGGGCATCCCCTGTGGACTTCAACAATAACTCAAGAAGTTAAAAAAAGAATCCAAATGCATATTATTCAGAGTTAACAGAATATTTTTGAAACTATAATTCTGACTCTCAAACACATTTTAATGCATTATTACATGCTTAATATTTAAATTTATATAGTTAATTCCAATTAACTCAGTGCTGTATTAAAAAATGGAACTGCATGCCTAGACCTCCCAGAGAAGAAAGCAGCCTAAATAGAAGGACTCTATATATGTTTAGGTAAATAGAGATACAATGATAAAGTTGTCTTTATTTTCTTGATGGATGATGATAGTCAGAAAGGGGCATTAGAAATAAGATATTTATTAAATGGAGAGAAAATTAGCTTATAACCAGCCACTGAGTTTTTGCCACATTGAATGCATATAATTTTCTTTTCTGATGGAGGAATAATAATTAATTTAAATTATATTTCTCTAGCTAACTAAATGATCTAGAGCCCTCTTCAGTTGGTTTGTTTTTAATTTCATGTTTATTTGTGTGCTTTTTGTAAGCTTGATTGTGATAAAAATGGATATAAATAGCTGAAAATGTAATTTTGTATTCTTCCAAGGCAATGACTCCAGAATTTAGGTATGTCACAATGGTATTAAAACATGGTTGAGAGGAAATAGCTTATAGTGTGGTGTCCATCAAAAAAATCTGGGCTTGAAACCTGGCTCTGTAAATAACTATGTGAACTTTGCCATGTTGTATTTCTAAGAGGACATGAGTTTCCTCATATATACAAAGGGCTCTAATATTTTGCGCTTACAAATAACAATGTTGATTATGCAAGAAAATGGACACAAAATTCCCATCCTTTATTAGTCACTTAATAAAACATTGTTTTTGCTATCATAGCTTTCCTTCTTCTGAAGTTTGATGTTTGTAATGCTCTCATGGGTATTTGTCACTTTGTTTTCAGACTATATGAAAGTTGAGGACATGGTTTTGAGTCTTCCAGAAGCATTATGTATGTATTTTTTTAAACTTCAAGATCTATATATATATTTTCTTTCTATCCTTCATTTGTTAGAGGAAAATCAGCTCCCACGTAAACACAGCCAGTCTAATATCATCCAATATTAATTAACAGTAATGCTAGCATGAAGATCAACTTGATGAAGTTACTAAATGTCATCTTTTCTCTATCATGTCTCCATTCCATGTAGTGAAGTAGATAATTTCTCTAATGGGACATCATTTTATATGGTATGCCTTCATTCATAAATCCCTTTCTAATCTATAGACAGAATCAGAGACATCAACGGTTGTCAGGAAATTCTATCAGCAAGATTTTCAGGGAAGTTAAAAGAAAAAAAACACTACTATTTACTGACATAGCAGAGGCAGAATATAGTGAAATGCATGAATTTTTTTTGGCACCTTAAAATACAGAATAATGAGATTCTTGGGGTTTACTCTCAATAGAATTCATTTTAAGTATTTAATTAATTTATTTTATGTATAGTAGTGTCATATAACAAAAATATATATAATTAAAAGAAGAAAGACTTAGCTTATGATTTGTAGTCCAACTATTGCCTAATGTTTAAATGATAAAAATAGATTTTTGTAACTCTCCATTAATTGTGGTACACATGAATAAAATTTGTCATATTTCAATTGTATGCTTCCTAAACATAAAATTAATAAAAAATAATTTAATGCAGCTCATAAATAAATATTGTGCCATGGCACCATGTTCATGTAGTTGAACCATTTGAGCCTGAAAGCTTTGTTCCATTTTATTATTCTTTTAGTTGGAAAAATGGAGTTACTTTTGCAAGCTCACACTATCACTGAGCCTTAAACCAGAGATTTTAATACAGGGTCTTAGAGGACAAATTAAATTTGTCAACAATCTTTCATGATTGTTGTCTTTTCTCATAGATGGTAAGGAAATGAAGGCTAGAGTTGTGATGCACCTGAAATTTCTGTTGTGTATGTCAGTTAGGCATATTTTGTAATGAATTTCTTTTTTAGACTACCTACTGGTACATTCTTCAAAATGTATTTGAATATCTTTATTTTCTTTCAATATAGTGTTAATGGGAGAGCAAGAGAAAGTGAGAGAGAAGAGAGAATGTACAGTTGAGAGAGAGAATGAGGTTTATTATTAATAGAAATATGTATTTATCATGCACAATGCATTTATACATACTTATATTATTAATTGATTATTTATGTTCTTTCATTAATATAGCAATTCAAACTACATTAGAAATTATTTTCTTTACATGTGTGTTCTCTATGAGTAACATGTATTGTGTCTGTATTTGCACAGAAAACAGAAATTACCTTAATTATGTATTTTTTATTCTTGAATTCTCTAAGGATCAAATGAGCAATTTTTATTTCCTAGACCCGTATTTACATTGCTTTTTGCACTTTTTATTTGACTTATACATAGCCACATGGATGTGATAACCTTTCATGGTGAAAATGACATATGGCTTTCTTCTCCTTTCAACTGTAGTTTTAAACTGATTTCCTCATTTTCTTCTTGATATAGAGAATCTTGAAAGACAAAACTGAGGTGTGTTTCATATTAATAAAATCATTTGTAAGTCACTGAATGCAGCCCGTCCCAGCACAAGGCAGATATTTTTTTCAATTAAACCCTGGATAACAAAGGTGCCAATTACTTAAGAGTGAGTCAAACACTTCACTCTATATAGTAGTGAAGGAAAAACAAATGTCATTATGCAGGAATATAGTGCCTAAATATGTTGGACTCCACTGTATTTCAATCATTGAGGCATTCAGTCCAAATATTGGTATCTCTAATAATTTTTTTTGTGTTTTGTGTTTAAACATTTTTTTGGTCAAGCACTTTTCAATTTTTAATATATATTTTTAATCAGAGAAGTTATAAGCATGCAATACAAGCATGCATTATGTGCAGAATTCCCATACATCACCCTTCCACCAATACATTTTTGTGGACCATATTTTAACAGGTTATGAAAGAACATCATCAGATTATTACCACTAACCATGGTCCATAGCATACATTTGGTATATTTTTCTCCTATACCCATTATTATTAACACCATGTATTAGTATTGTGCAGTTGTTTTAGTTCATGAGAGAATGTTCTCATATTTGTACTGTTTCCCATAGTCCATATTCCACCACATGGTTCACTGTGTTATACAGTCACATTCCTTGTACAATCTATGCAAAGGGTACACTCATTGGCTTTCAATTTCATCACAGCCTGGTATAGACATCACCTCAATAAACCTTAGAACGTTTTCCTTATTCCAAAAGAAAAATTCCCATTACCCTTATTATTGACCCTTAACTTTGATACAGTACCTTTTTTGACATTGATGCAAGAATATTAAAATACTGCTGTTAACTATGGTTATGCACTTTCATTTCTTCATATCCCACAAAAGAAACTCTATGATGACATAAGAAAATATACCAGAAATAAAATATATTATATCAAAGCAATACAAAGAGCTTTAAAACTCAGTTCATAATTGATTTTTGGGGATAATATTTTATAGTCATTTCAGAAGCTCCATTAGCAATGATAATATTTAAAGTTATGGCCATGATTTAATTTGATAGTAATATGTCTGAAATATCCATCCCAGGACTTTGCAAAGATAACGAGCAAATGCATAGAGAAACAGTTTATGCAAATTTAACATTTGAATAAACAATTACAACATTAAAATCACTTTAAGAGTAAAAAAATGGACAACTTTAGTGTTATGTTTTCAAGAAAGAACACTGAAAAAAAGAAAAAGAATATTACATTGTGTTTTATGATACACAAGGAGCACTTTCTTCCAGAATAACTTCAGATGCCTTATTCAAAATTATTCCAGAAGTACTAGTGGAACAGGATAATTGCCAGGAAAGAACACGTAAAATGATTTCGTGTGAAATGGTTGTCCAAGAAGAGAAGCCAAAATATATGTCTAACAAGTTATTTTCAGACATGTGGGAACATTTTTAAATGGCATAAATTTCACTCTGATTTTTCTCCTTTAAATTTAACACAATCTTACAAGGTAAATGTGATTACTCCAATTTTTAAATTATGATCATATAAATAAAGTTATTTCATATTTATCGTAGGAAATTTCAAGCTAGTATTCAGGTGTTACATGACAATATAACATATTTGGATACAGAAACCTTGATATTCATTGTTTTTTAATGAATTTTAAGAAGATATATATTAGAAAATATAGTTCAAAATTTATAGAAACTTCCACTGGAATTTTATATTCTTTTTAACATGACAAATTTAGGCAACGAATGAAATCATGTCTTCCTTTTATATATATGAAAACTGCATCCACCTGGGCCCAATTTCTTCATCAATACCTATCCAATCACTGCCTAGTTTATCACCATCCTTCTAAGAAGCAGACATGGGGATAAAATTGGGTGAACTCTATATCATGAAAGTGTCTTGCAGACCTACACATATAAACTGAGATATCAAAGATACCATCAGATTTGGATACCTACAGGATTCTGTGGAAGAATGTGACTGAAGTCACCATGTTTATACTGATGGAATTCACAGATAATATTGAGATGGAGGTCTCCATATTTTTATTTCTGGCAATATATTTTTTCACTCTGATTGTAAATTTCGGACTGGTTTTATGGGTCATTGAGATTGCCCATCTCCACAACCCCATGTAATATTTTTTTAGTGTGTTGTCATTCCTGGATGCCTGCTATTCTTCAGTTGTCACCCCCAAAATGTCGGTCAATTTCCTGGGAGAGAGTAAAACTCTTCCATTTCTTGGATGTGCAACACAGATTTTTCTCATTGTTTTATTAGGAACCAAAGAATGTTTTCTCTTGCCTGCATTGACTTATGATCGCTATGTAGCAATCTACAACCCACTGCTGTATTCAGTTAACATGTCACCCCGAGTCAATGTGCCGCTTATCATTGCTTCTTATGTTGGTGGCTTTTTGCATGGTATTTTACACACTGTGGCCACTTTTAGCCTTTCCTTTTGTGCATCCAATGAAATTCAACATGTGTTTTGTGACATCCCTTGACTCCTCGCTATTTCTTGTTCTGACACTCACATCAAATACCTTCTACTTTTCTACTTTGCAGGCTCTATTGAGATAGTCACTATTTCCATAGTCTTGATCTCCTGTGCTTTCATTCTGATGGCCATTCTGAAGATGCGTTCTGCTGAAAGGAAGAGAAAAGCCTTTTCCACCTGTGGCTCTCACCTAACTGGAGTGTTGATTTACCATTAGACAAACCTCTTCATGTATGTGAGGTCAAGTTCCAGCTATGATTCAGACAATTATATGATAGTGTCTATATTTTACACTCTTGGGATTACCATGCTGAATCCCATCATCTACAGTGTGAGGAACAAAGATGTAAAAGTGCCAGTGAAAAATATATTTAAGAAAACCTTGTTCAACATAAAGTACATTTTTGGCATTGAATCAAAGTGAAAAAAATGCTGTGTCAGTCCATTTTTTTAATAATAAGAAATGTGACTAGGAAATGGCTTATTTTTAGCTATTACTTAGAATATTTATAAATATATTACTAATGAGTCTTCCTGTGTAGCCATTTATACAGATAAACTGTCATCTATATGCTTTTGACTGTTTGAATATATTCACATTAAACATTTACTTATTTACTCATATTGCTATTCTTAGTCAAATATATGCTGATTTCCTTTTATTATATGCCGCCGTCCAGCCGAGGCACGAGGGAGCAGACTGAAGGTGGTTAAGGGAGTTGGCGAGAAAATGATGAGTCGCACACCAAGTTGAGTGAGAATCGACGTATATCTCTCTTTTATTGTAGGATAGCTTAGTTTTTATATACTATTCTTTGGGCAGGCTTGTAAGCATTCCTTCTGTAGTTATGTAAAGTTTACGTAAGCATT